>RJWH01005275.1:0-73951 GCA_004363575.1 Solenodon paradoxus | reverse complement strand
TGAATTTAGAAAGTCCCTATATTAAAAAGTCAGAGGTTTGAAAGCTATTAGAAGTCTAAGAGGGAACCTCCAAGTCAGTGGTTCTGAGACTTTGCTATTGGAATCAACTGGGGAGTGTAAAAACAAATCAAAACCCAGTGGGGGCCAGATATCAGTGAACAACGATGAGACTGTTTTGTGTTCCTATTACCCTAAGCATATAATACATAGGCAGTCACTTCTTTGTTTTGTATTCCTACGCCGACCTTTTCAGCTTCTGTTTTCAGTATTTAATCCATTAAAACAAGAAGAAAGAAAAAGTTCAAAAAAGGTTCTTATCTTGTTAGTGGGTCTTTTCATAAAATGCATCAGTTGTGATGGGTTCTGTGTTAAAAATACATAAAAACACCCCTTATGTTGCTTTTCTTCATGTTTCTAAAATTTGAGCTAGTCCTAAAATTAATCATTAGATTAATTGTTCTAGAAATAACTCCACTATTTCAAAGGACTTTATTTTACAATAACATAGAATGACAAAATGACAACAACATTTTTTTATTCCTTTCAAAAGGAGACTGAACATATGGAGCATGGTTTCTCTGATGTGTAATTTTTAATCCAAGTGTAATCTAATCTCAGTAGGCTCAGTAGGCTCTGTGTGTTAATTTAAGGGTTTTTTTTTTTTTTTTTTTTACTTTTTTACTTTTTTTTATTTTTTAAGGATTTTTTTTTACTATTATCCATACTATGCAAACCTAGCAAGAAGTCTCTTCTTCCTGTAAAACAAATTGAAAGAAAACATCACAACTCATTGCTGTTATCATTATAAAATAGGATGGTCTATAAAGATGATCCACTCAGCCTCCCCTTATCCCAGCTGAAAAAGAAAATTTAGAATTAATTGATCAATTAGAAATCTGAGCATAATTCAAATATTGGCTATTTTAGAAGAAGCCCTCATTTTGTGATAGCAGTGCTTATCTATATCTATTATATCTATACTTCATCTATAATTACATTTATAAATATGTTAACATGTATTATGTGTATGCAATTTATGAATTTTATTTCCCTCTTCTACTATTTTGAAAGTTATACATTTTATATCTCTTCCTTAAAATTTTAGCATATATCATAACAAAGAAAAAATTTAATATCTTCTTCTAAAGAATGAACATTTGAATTTCATTTAACCACTCTCTCCTTACATGTTCTTTCTCTCAGAATTTTAGTTCTAACCTGTTTTTAATCTCTAAATTAGACATTAATTGGTGTTGTACTATTAAAATCTGATTCATTTCATTTGCTATCAATGTCATCTATGTAGATGACTCAGAGTCCAAGAAACCTGTAAGACATCTTGGAAAAAATAACTATGTCCTGTTCTACCTCTCCACAGCATTTCTGAACCTCCCCAGAGGGACTACTTTCAATGCTATTATATCATTCTTTTGGTTTCACCTCTCTATTTCTGAATAAATATTTCTAACAGTAGCTGTTTTTTAATTTTTTTGGTTTTACAAATTCTGTTGTCTTTTCTGTATAAAAGATAGGATGTTATACTAAGATTTAGCATTTATGTTATTATAACAACATAAAATAGTCCATTTGAGTTCAGATAGCATGCCATAGTCACACTTCATTACCCGTACAATATTTTGATCTCCCTGAAGTTAGTAACTTGCTTTTGCTTTGTTTTGCTTTCTTAGTTTTCTACACACTACTGACAAATTTGACTCCAATTTCTTTGCTCACCTTTATTTTTTACATTCAATCCTTTATTTGAGATTCTTTGATTTCTTCTTAAAACATGCATTTTAGAAGTTCTTTTAATAAAGGTTTGTTAGTAAACCTTAATTTTTGTCTGAAAAAACATTTATTTCATCATAATTCTTTAATAATATTATATATTATAATTCTGTTGTCAGTTATTTTCTCTCAGCATACAGAAGATATTCATTGTTGAGAAATATTTAGATCTTAGTCTATTTTCCATGTCTGTTTATCTCTTTTATATATTCTGTATTTACATCACTGTACTAAAATAATATTTTTTCCAAAAATTTTAAAACTGTTTATTATTTCACATTGCTCTATGCTTTTTAGGATATTGAATTTGCACCTCAGTTTGTGTATATTTCACACCACACTCACCACTAGAGTTCCACCACTTCGTTAACTACTTCTTTTCCTTGTTTCCTCTGCTATATACCCCCTGCCCCTCCATAGTCACGGTCTTGTGACCTGTGAATTTTGAAATTTGTTGAGATTTGCCTGGTCATTTTTTTTGTTTCTTAATACCCCACATATGACTGGAACTATCTTGTACTTCTCTTAATTTTTTTTAATAGTTTCCTCTTGAGCTGACTAGACTCTATTAAACCTTTTTTATGATGTATGCCAGTGACTATTTTTTTTATTCATAAAAGTTCTACTTGAGTTTTAGAAATATGCCAGGGAATGTATTATTAGGTCATGTTATTACTCCCATTTTCTTCTTCTTTAATCACTATGAACTTATTTTGTGGTATATAGCCAATAATTCTATTGTCTGACATTTTGAAGAATCAGATTCTGATTCTTTTTCATAAATATTTCTCCCCCATCTGTTTTCTAACTTTGAACTGTGAGCTTGTATTTGATTGGTCTTTGCCTTTGAAAATCTTGTGAAGACTGGAATATAACCCTTCTAAAAATGTTTGAATTTGCTTCTGTCAGGCAACCTCTAGATGACTTTACTTTCTTACATTGATTTGAGATTTCCTAAACATAAAACTTATTTAAATTGAACTCCAAATCTGCAAGAAGAAAGCTTATCATTTCAAATTCTCAGGAGAGGGCTTATTTATCTCTTAAAATTTTTATTGACATAAGATTTTGTTATATTATATAGGTTTGAGATGTACATTATTGTACATCAACATCTATATGTACTCATTAAGTTCACCACTAATGGTCCATTCTATCCTTCACCATATAATTGAACCATTTATCCAAGTATCCTCCTCACCCCTTCAGGTAACCACTAGCTTGGTCTTACATACTAAAATTCTATTTTTGTTTGATTTGGTTAATTCGCAGGGTTTTTATCTTTTTAAATAGCTGAGACTATACCATGGTATATATATACACCACAACTTCTTTATCCACTCATCTGTTGATGGGCAATTAGGATGTTTCCATCTCTTGGCTCTTGTAAATAATGCTGCAATAAACATGGGGGTGCATATATATATATATATATACATATATATATATATATGCACCCTCATGTTTCAATTAGTGTTTGTTTTCAGATAAATACTCAAAAGTGGGATAATAACTATATCATATAACATTTATAATGGTTACATCAATTTGCACTCCTCCAACAGTGTAAAATGTTTCCCTTTTCTTCAAATCCTCTTTAACACTTGTTTCTAGTCATTAAGATAATAGCCTTTCTCACAGATGTTATGTGATATCTCATTGTGTTTTTTTAAATTTGGCATTGCTTTTGTTGACATTGTTATATGATTTACAATATATTGAATTTCTACTTCAATCTGTATGCACATTGCATTACACCCACCAGCAGAGTTTCAGTGGCCATCATCACCATTAAGTTTATTCCTTCATTCCCTGGTTCCCTCTTCTTTGGTAACCCCATTTTTCACTTCTTTGGATTTTGTTGTGGTTTTCGTTTTGTTTCCACCTAAGAGTGAAATCATACTGTACTTCTCTTTTTTCTGACTTGTTTAACATAGCATAATCACTTTCTGTTCCATTTAGATTATTGCAAAAGGCACAATTTCATCTTATTCGTTCATTAATTATTTCACCTATTTATTTATAACCCTAAGTCCCAAGTCTGGAACTTAATGTCATCTTTTTTTTAAAGCTACACAGATTTCCCCTGAATATCTGGACCACAGCCTCTCTACTCAACCTGTGGACAGGCATTTAGGTTGTTTCCATGTCTTAGCTACTATGACTTGTACTATGATGAACAGAGAAGTACAAGTATTTTTTTCTAATTAGTATATTTTCATTTTTGGTATATGCCTAGAAGTAGAATATCTGAAATGAATGATTCTTATATTTTTTTTAGGAATCTCCATACTGTTTTCTAAAGAGGTTGCACTGATTTACATTTCTATCGACAGTGTAGGAGAGTTTCATTTTCTCCAAAACCTCTCCAACACTTGTTGATTCTAGTCTATTTGATACAGGACCATTCTTATAGGTATGAATTGATATCTCATTGTGGGTTTTATTTGCATTTCTTTGATGGTGAGTAGTATAGAGCATTTTTTCATGTGTCTGTAGGTCTTCTGTGTGTCTTCTGTAGGGAGGTGTCAATTTAGCTCTTCTGTCCATTTTTTAGTGAGTTGTTTGCTTTTTTTGTTATTGAAATGTATGAACTCTATATATTTTGGAGATTTGCCTCTTGTCTTATATATGTTGTGCAAATATCTTCCATTTTATTGTGTTACCTTTTTGTTTTAATGTTGGCTTCTCGCTGTACAGAAAATTTGTAGTTTGATATAGTCCCAGATATTTAGTTTTGCTTTAGTTTCCTTAGTTTTAAGTGTCACTTCCCCAGACGTATCTTTCAAATTCATGCTATGGAATGTATTTCCTATTTTTCCTAAATTTTTTCTTTGTTGTTTTGATTTGTCTTTCCATAATAATAAGAGATGAGGAACATCTTTTCATGTACCGTTAGCCACCTGTATGTCTTCTTTGGAGAAGTGTCTGTTCAGATCTTCTGCCATTTTTTAAAATTTAGTGTTGTTATTTTTTATTGCTGAGTTTTATGAGTTATTTGTACATCTTGGATATCAATCTCTTGTCAGATAGTGATGTGGCAATATCTTCTCCCATTCAGTTGGCTGTCTTGTCATTTTTTCTTTGCTGTACAGAAACATTTTAGTTTGATGAAGTCCCATTTTATTTTTATTTTTGTTTTCCATACCATTGGAGTCAAGTCCCCGAAGTTACCTCTAAGGGTGGTGTCCTGGAATGTATTGCCTATATTCTCTTCTATGTATTTTATGCTTTCTGATATTACTTCCAAGTCCCTAACATATTTAGAATTAATTTTGTGTATAGTGTTAGGAGTCATCTAGTTTCATTCATTTGCATGTGACTGCCCAGTTTTCCCAACACTATTTCCTTGCAAGATTTTCATTTCTCTATTATAAGTTATTGGCTCCTTTGTCATAAATTATCTGATCATATATATGTAAGTTTATTTCTGTGGTCTTGATTCTATTCCATTGATCTATGTGTCTGTTTTTGTTCTAGTACTATACTGTTTTTGTATTATTATTGCTTTATAATATAGTTTCAAATACAAGAGTTTGATGCATCCATTTTTCTTCCACTTTCTCATAATTGCTTCGGCGATTTGAGTTGTGATTCCATACAAACTTTAGGGTCTTTCTATTCTAGTTCATTGAAAATATCATTGGAATTTTGATGGGGATTGTATGAAATCTGTATATTGCTTTATGTAAGATGGCCATTGATGTTAATACTTTCCATCCATGACTATGGAATATCTTTTCATTTCTGTGCCTTCTGTTTCTTTTAACAATGTCTTGTAGTTTTCATTGTATAGGCTTTCCACCTCCTTTAAGTTTATTCCTGGGTATATAATTCTCTTTCATGGGATTGTAAATGAGATTGCTTTATAATTTCTTTTTCTTTTTTTTAAAGTTAAGGTGCAGGTAGGAATGAAGGCAAGTAAGCAGGCAGAAGAGAGAGGGAGGGAAGAAGCAATTCTTTGTTTTTTCTTTATTTCTTTTTTTTAGTTGTGCATCTCTGGCTGTTCTCCCTGGCTTGGGGCGCAAACCTGGGTCCTTAGGATGTATGTGGACTGCATCCAGTGGACTTAACCATGGAGCCACCAGGGCACACCACCAGTTTTTCTGTACTAATTTTATAGCCTGCCACTTTACTCATCTATTAATTCTAATAACTTTGTGGAATCTTCATGGTTTTCCACGTGTGGTTTTTCATATAATATGCAGATAATAAGAGTTTTACTTCTTTTCCGATTTATATTCCTTTTATGTTGTTTTCTTGCCTAATTGTTCTGGCAATGACTTACAATACTATGTTGTATCACAGTAGTGAGAGTGGCTATCCTTGTTTTAAAGGAAAAGATTTCAGTTTTTCACCATTTAGTATGATGTTATCTGTAGATTTATCATAGCATTTAATGTATTGTGTTATATTCTTTCTATCCCCAATTAATTGAGAGTTTTTATCATGAATATATGCTGAATCTTTCCAAATGCTTTCTCTGCATCTATTGAGATGGCCATATGATGTTTATTCTTTCTTTTATTACATTATTTTTTGCATGTGTTTTACTATCTCCTTTCCCTAGAATAAACCCCACTTAGTCATGATGTATGATCCTTTGTTGTATTGTTTAATTCCATATGTTAAGCATTGCTGAGGATTTTTGCTAGTATACTCATCAGAGATATGTATCTATAATTTTATTTTCTTGTGATATCTTTGCTTTTGGCATCAGGGTAATGTTGGCCTCATGAAATGTGGTTGAAAAGATTCTTTGTTCTTCAAATTTTTTAGAAGAGTTTGATAAGTGTAATATGAAATCTTATTTGAAGATGTTATAAAACTCAGTGGTAAAGCCATCTTATCCAGGGTTTTTATTTTTCAGTGAACTTTTGATTACTATTTCAATATCCTTCCTTATTGTAAGTCTGTCAAGTTTTTTTCTATTTCTTCCTGATTCAGTTCTGGGAAGCTGTATGATTCTAAGAATTTGTCTATTTTTCTAGATTATACAATTTACTGGCACATAGACATTCATAATAGCCTCTTATTATGCTTTCTATTTCTATGGTATCTGCTATAACTTTTCCTCTTCCATTTCTCATTCTAATTATTAGAGTTTGCATTCTTTTATTTTTAGTGTATCTCACCAAAGGGTTATCAATTTTATTTATGTTTTCAAGGATCAGCACTTGGTTTCATCATTCTTCTGTATTGACATCTTGATTTCTATTGTGTGTGTTTTCTGCTCAAAATTTTTTTTCTTCCTTCTCCTGATGTTTGACTTCATTTGTTCTTTAGGTCTTAGGTTGGATTATTTGACATTATTCTTCTTTCTTGATGTAAATCTGAGTTACTATAAACTTTCCTCTTATAACTGCTTTTTCCTAGAGCCACTGGCACAAGCAGAGAGACCTGGGAGATCTAGACTCAGGCTGCATGAAAGATAGAGTCCCAGTAGCATCCACAGAGATGGGAAAAGATGGATGTTTTGCAGGGACTGTGCAAGTCAATCACATTAAAGTAACTCTCTTAGGAGTGTCTCAAGATTCTTATGCTGGGTTGTAGCCACAGAAGAGAGTTCAGTCCAGACTCTACTACCAGCATGTCCCAAGATTCAGAGATTTCCTAGGAGGTAAGAGCTCTAAATGCTGAAACCTGAAGGATTTAGGCTCTTGCAAGCAAGCATGCATCATGTGTAAGCTGATCCACAGTGGCCCCAGGTAGAGGAGGGCAAACTGTCTCCTGGAAACGCTGGAGCTTCTCTTGCAATGCTCTTGAAGAGAACTGCAACAGTGTTCTACTCCCCAAAAGTTCCACAAACAGAACTTCTTATCAAAGTACCCAGCTACCTCTGCCAGGGTTTGCAGGCTCAGGCTGCCTGCTAGTACCCTAGACAAATGCTGCCCTTGTAGTCATGACAACTGTCTGATGGTCACAAGCACCACTGTGTAGAGGTGGAATATTTTACTCTCTAATCTGGCCCCTTAAATTATTTTCAAACATTTTGACTGGTGTCCAACATGCTGGTGCTACACGGACAAGAGTTTCTGGAAAGGACTCCAAGCAGCATTTCTCTTCACTGGAAGTCTGTTCCTCTTTGTTATTTCTCCCACTTAAGTTTTTGGTGCAACAAATGAAAACCTTTTGTTTAATCGGTCAGTTCCCCTTCCTCTCTGTCCTGAGATCTCTGCTCCCCAGTGTCCTATTGTTTTCCTAAGGAAAGTCTTTCCATTTTCCACACCAGGAAGTATACACTCCCCTCTATGGTGACATTCTCGGGTATGGTGCACCTGACATGGGATAAGTCCTTCAGTCCCTGGGAATAAACTCTGTATCTATGTGGTACCTAATAACCTTGGGCTGCACTGCCCTGGCAGCGTTCCTAGTGAGACCTACTCTTGACTTTTCCTATCTTTCTGATGTTTTCTATCACTCATTCTTGTGGAGACACTGTTCCCCCAATTCTCTGTTCTTTTTCAAAGGCCATTGTTCCTATCTTGATGAAGTTTTGTTGTGTCTGTGATGAGGAGCTAAGCTCTAGATCTTGCTAGTGTACCATTTTGGAATCCCAGTGATGTGAATATCATTTCTGTTTTATATTATATCAAAATAAAATATTTTTGAATGAGAAGGTAATGAGGAAGCACTTTAGGGAATATCTCCCTTTGAGAAAAATGAGCAAATGAAGGAGGTAAAGAATAATTTGGTGTAGGAAGATAACTAAGCACAATTGAATGGTCAAGATAATGTCTAACTTTGTACAGGACAATGTCTACTCATTGTATACCCACACTAAGGGTCACAGATTCATCAGAAAATATTTCAGAATGAAGGGAATCTTTGTCCCTGGAAACCAATGACACAGTCGCTTTGTGAATTACATAAACTAAGTGGTATTATGATTAATTGATTCACTTGCAAATAGAACATTCCCACTTTAAAAAAATAATGTCTGCTTTGCCATATAAATTTTGGAGTAGCTGTAGTCTGAATAGCAAGAGCTGACATTTCTCCCTTCAAAAGTATTGAATATAAGTATGCTTTTCACCCAGAGTAGTTTGTGATTATTGTGTAAATTTTATAATTAATTAGAATGATCCTTTTCCTTGTAAGATTTGGGGTTTCCAAATTTAAGACATACACTTCATATCAGCTTTAGGTTGAGTTATGCTAAAATTATAAAATATATAATTTCATTTGATGATATCATACACCAACTATTTTATATCACTTTGTAGCTGTTGCTTCAGTACCCTTGTTGAAAAGGCAATGATTTTGCTGAAAAACTGTAAGGGAGATGATCATGACTTCTTTCTTTAATGCTAAAATTAAGATGTTTAAATGACTAGCACTCTCTGCTGCTTTGAGATGGTGAGAAAAGTTGGAGGAGAAAAGACTTGATATAATTCTGCCTTTAAAAGAAAAAATGCCTGTGTGTATGTGTGTATGTATATGTTGATATATAATATGTTGTTCATCTGAAACCTATATGATGCTATGAGCCAATGTTTTTTCAATGATTAATTAAAGCCAAAGATTGTTAGTCCTCACAAGTAACTTTAAGAATTTAAAAATAACATTAACCACTGTGATTATATGAATACTATAAATCAATTATATGTCTGTAGAATGATTTTATATGTATACATACATATATATTCATTTAACTCTTGGGTTCAGTTATTAGCAGACTTTTCCTGTAGAAGAAGTAACTGCTAAGTATTCCACTGAGTATATATACCATATTTTCTTTATCCAGGCATCTGTCAGTGGGCATTTAGGTTGATTCCTCACCTTTTGTGACAGTGTGGATGGATTTGAGATGATTACGCTAAGCAAAATAAGTCAGAAAGAGAAAGGTACATAGCAGGTGGTTTCCTTCATATGTGGAATATAAAGCAACAAAGAAAATAAGCTAATGCAGCACAACAAAAATGCTCTTTACCTGTGAAGTAAAAACTGTAGGGAAACTGGGGAAGAGGGGGTTAAATTGATAGTGATGAGTGGCTCTAGAACCCTGACAATGGGCACTGTTTTATGTACACAGTGATAGAAGTATGAATATATCCTTTGAAACTTATAAAATGGTATATTAATAAATAAAATAGTCTTAATAAAATGTCATATAGTAAATTATTTGGCTGTGTGGGCTATGAAGTCTTAGTTGCAACTAGTCAGTTCTGCTTTTGTAGTGTAAAAGTGTTCATAGATAATTATGTAAATCAATCTATTTTGTTTTATAAAATCAAGTAGTAGGCCAGATTTAGCCCTTGAGGTATGGTTTGCCAATCCCTGTATTAACTGATAGCTATTTCATGTTGGAGTTTGTCATGTTAATCTTAAGGTAAATTCAACACACGAAAAGTAATAATATGCAAAAAGTTTTCAGTTTGTTCCCCAGGACTGTGTGCCAAGGGCAAAAAATAAGGAGAGTCAACTGTTAAAACTTAAGCAATAAAAAACAGTTTATCAGTGACAATTAAGCATACCAAGACAAAATTAAGTCCAAAACAAAGGTAAATCAAAAATCGAGTTTCCGTGTTTTAAAAAAGTCTCATTTCACTGTACCGTAGCTCGTTCCTTCCTTCTTTTCATATCATCAGGGGTAAAGTGCTTAAGGACATCAGTCATTGAACTCCACATTATTTTTTATTTGAGTAGACTTATTATTGAATGAATGAGTATATAAATCAACTAATTAATCAAAAATTCTATCTTTGGTAGTACATCTTCCAACTCAAAATTTCCTTTCACAAAAGTTTGACATTCAGAATTATTAGCGCTCCTTGAATTAAGAATTATTCCAGCCAAATTGCACATCAACTTCTTCAGTTGGGTAGGGTAGTATTCTTTGACTAGAATGATAATCAGGTCCAGTTTGTTTTATAAAGAAGGATCACAGTTAATATTAGCCTATATTATACTCATACTGAGCAGCAGTCTTTGATGCATATTAGGAATATTTCACTTATCACAGCAATCATTTCTAATTCAAGTTAATGAAATCACAAATGCATTCTTTCAGAGTTCAGTCTAAAACATTAGCATGAAAGTATGTTAAATCCATAAGGAATTTGTTGACTTACTAGTAAGACCATTTTTATATCATTTTATCCAGTATTTCTTATGTATATTGTCTCAACTGATCCTAATAACAACCTCGTTAGATATGCCACCTTAAAAGATTTTTATTTTTTGGTAATAAATGTTAGGAAAAAATACATCATATTTAGAAAACTAAAATATAAGGTGTTTGGGCAAGGGCAGTGTCTTACCAATTGTTTTATTCCTTGCACCTAATACATTGAAATTCTAGCATGTATTAGGGATACTGTCAATATTTGTGTCATTAATAAATGAGTAAATGAGATGGAAATAAAAAATTCAAGATAGTCAATGACTCCCTTAAGGGTGAATGACAGGTAAATGGAACCTAAACTGGAATACAGCTGAAATAAAATAATGTGTTTTGATTATTTAGCACAATATCTAGAGAATATATGTGCTCAGTACATGTACCTTTTTAATATTCAATGCACATATTCAAACACTTATATTGTGTTCTTTCCACCATACTGAACCATGGTAATAGTGAATGTGATAGTCAGGAAATAATTCAATATTTCAAATAAGATAATTCTGGTCTATTAAATAGAATCTACAAGAGGGTAAATACATCCACAAATGCTAAATAAGTTATATTGTCTTCGTTTTCTCACAGTATCAATGATTTGATTTAAAACTCAAAGACAATTAAATTGAATTTCATGCCCAAGCATAAAAATCCAGCCATCAACTATTCATCATATATCAATTTGCCTGTGTCAAAGAGAAAAGCTTCCATTTAGCCCCATGAAATCTATATAGGCTGTTGTTCCTTTTTGCAAATCCTGAGCCATTTACTCTGTAAATTACCATGAATTGCAAACAAAGCCCAGAAATAGGTCTGTGCAGATTCACACAAGTCAGGCAGCTCTGTAAATAGTCAGCCTTGCCTGAGTCCTATTTTAAATGCCTTCATTATTAACAATGTCATGTCATCTTTAGAGCTGATTACCATACACTGAGCACCCCAAAATAAGATTTTGAACATTTCAAAACAGTCATTGCAGGCTTTTCAAAAATTATTTAGCCATATTGCTATTAAACCAAACTATCTATTGATGAAAATGAGTACTTTGCTTTCATATGGATGCTGTTTGGAGGTGTCATGTTTTAGGAAGGACAAAGAGCTGTCAGTTTCTCAATAAGGTTCATATTTACACTTTAAATATAGATGAGTTTTTCTTTTTTAACTTCTTGGAAGACTTTGTAAAGAAGTCTTTAGATGGAATGTTTATGTATTGTTACTGGATGATTGTTTTACAGAAAGATTTTTTTAAATTATTTTATTATTTCTTTTGTTTACATTGTTAGATACATTTTAGGATATTGAACTCTGATGTCACTCTGTGAGCAGCTCACACCATGACCACCACCGGAGCTCCAGAGTCCTCCGCTTCCAACACATGTGCTCCTTCTCCCCTCCCAGTCACCATTTTGAGTTCTGAGAATTTTGTTGAAGTTTGTCTATTCCTTTATTCTGTTTTTTTAATATTCTAGATATGAACAGAACCATCCTGTACTTCTTTTTCTTTTTGGATTATTTCACTCAGCATGATCACCTCCAGTTCCATCCAGGTTGCTACAAAAAGCACAATTGCATGTTTTTAAAAGCTACATAGAACTCCATTGAGATTCATCTTTATATTTTGAGGAATCTCCATAATGCTTTCCAAAGAGATTGCACTGATTTAAATTGTAGGAGAGTTTCTTTTTATCTAGAGGATTTTTTTCATGTGTCTGTAGGCCATCTGTATTTCTTCTCTCAAGAGGTGTCTTACTCAGTTCTTCTATTCTTTTTTGAGTAGGTCGTTTGTTTTTTTATTGTTGAGTTGTATGAACTCTATGTATTTTGGAGATTATCCTCTTGTCTGATGTATGTTGTACAAATATCTTCTCACATTCAATCATTCAGTGTTTTGCCTTTTTGTTTTAATGTTGGTTTGTTTCACTGAACAAAAACTTTTTAATTTAATGTGGTCCCAATTGTTTAGTTTTACTTTAGTTTCCTTAGTTTTAGGTGTCACTTCCCCAAAGACATCTCTGAGATTGATGTCATGAGGTGTTTTTCCTACATTTTCTCTACGTGTTTTATGGTTGTAAGTATAATTTGTTGAATAGACTGCTTCCTACATTGTATGTTCTTGGCTTCTTTGTCATAGATCAGCTGTGTGTTTTTATTCATTTCCAATTGGAATTACTTTAATGTCTTTTTCTTGCCTTATTATTCTGGTCAGGACTTTCAGAACTATATTGAATAGTAATGATGAGAGTGTCTTTTCCAGATCTTAGTGAGAAATCTTTCAGTTTTTCACTATTGAGTATCATATTAGTTGTGGTTTGTCATGTATGGCTTTTATTATGGGTGTTGAATCTTGTTGAATGCTTTCTCTGCATCTATTGATATGATCATATGATTTTTGTTTTTTTTCGTTGTTGTTACAGTGTATTATGTTGATTTATTTGCAGATGTTGAACCATCCTCCATCCCTGGAATAAACTCCACTTGGTCACGATTTATAGTCTTTAATGAAAATTTGGTTTGCTAAAATTTTGTTGAGTATTTCTGCATCTGTATTTGTCAGTGATATTGGTCTTTAATTTTCTTTTCTGGTGCTATCCTTGCCTGATTTTGGAATCAGTAGAATCTATTTGGGAGTTTTAAATCCTCTTCAATTTTGTGGAAGAGTTTAAGGAAGATGAGTATTAGATCTTCTCTGAATTTGCTAATGATGCTGTCTGGTTCTGAGCTCTAATTTTTTGAGCAGCTTTTGATTGCTACTTGGATTTCTGCATTTATTTTTGGCCTGCTGCTGTTGTCTATATCTTGCTGATTCCATTTTGAATGATAATAGGATTCTCTAAATTTGTTCATTTATTCAATATTGGCAAATGTAATGGCATAGAGTTGTTCATACTAAACTCTCATGATCCTTTGTATTTCTGGAATGTCTGTTGTCATCTCCTCTCTTTTATTTCTGATTCTTGTTATTAAGGTTTCTCCCTTTTTATCTTGAATCTGCTTAAAGATCCATCAATTTTGTTTCTTTTCCCAAAGTACCTGCTCTTAGTTGTGTTAATCTTTTAAATGCTCTTCATGTTTTAAATTTTATTTAGATCTTCTCTACTTTTCATTACTTCCTTTCTTCTGCTGATTTTTGGGTTTGATTATTCTTATTTTTCTAGTTCCTTCAGGTGTGTAGTTAAATATTTAATTTTGGATATCTCTTGGTTTTTAATGTGTGTTTATATTGGTATAAAATTTCCTCTTAGAATGGCCACATTGCACATGTTCTGATAATTCATCTCTTCATTTTTATTTATTTCCAGATAACTTAAATTTTGTCTTTAATTTCCTCATTTATTCAAGCTTTGTTCAGAAGCATACTGTTTAATCTTCACATCTTTGTGATTCTTCCAGTTAGTTTTTTCTGGTTCATTTCTAATTTCACATCTGTATGGTTAGAGATGAAGGTATCTATAATTTTAATTTTCTTTCTTAATTTTTTAAAACTTGGTTTATGGCCCAGGATTTGGTCTATCCTTGAGAATGTTCAGTGTGCACTTGTGAAGAATGTGTAATCTTTTTGTTGGATAGAAGAGTCTATATATGCCTGCTAGTTCCATATGATATGATACTTCCTTTAGGGCCATTATTCCTTGATTAATTCTCTTCCTTGTTGATCTATCTATTGATGTAAGTGAGGTATTGACGTCCCCTGCTATTATTGTGTGGCTGTTAATGTCTCCCTTTAAATTTGTCAGTATTTGTTTTATATATATAGGTGGTCTGGCATTGGGTGCACATATATTAAAAACAGCTATTTTTTTTTCTTGATGAATTAACTTCTGGACCATGATTTAGTGTCCATCTTTGCCTCATGTTACACTTTTGGGGGTAGGTCTATTTTGTCTGATATTAGTATCGCAACCCCTGATTTTCATCCCCATTGCTTTGTTATATTTTTCCATAAACCTTCACTATCAAGCTATGTTTGTGTTTGAATCTGATGTGGGTTTCTTATAAGCATTCTATTTTCTGTTTTTTGGTCTATTCAGCCACTCTGTGTCAACTAATTGGTGAGTTAAGTCCATTCACATTTATAGTAATTATTGATATGCAGGAATTTGGTGCTGTCATTTGAGCCTTTGTTTTCTGTAAGTTATTCATGTGTTTCCATTTGTCTTTTCCTATGGATGGTTTTCAATGTTAAATTTGTTTCTTTGTCTCCCCAGGTATGCATCTCTATAATATTAGGTATCATGGCTACTTTGTGTTTTATCTCCAACTTAACCCAACTACTATAGTCTTTTCTGAACTGTTTTGTATTGTCCATGTTTTTCTTACCCCTTTTAGTGTGTTTCTATTCTCTCCTGATGGTTCTTTCTTTGCTTCTGATTCTATTTTACTGTTTGTAGTCATTCTCTTTGTGTGGTAGTTCTTTGTTCTTTTTGTTTTGTTTAGGTTTTACCTGTTTTAGTACTCCTTTCAACATTTATTGGAAGGCAGGTTTGGTGATGGAAAAATCCATTAACTCTTGTTTATCATTGAAGACTTTATTTCACTGTCATATTTGAATGATAATTTCTCAGGGTAGAATGTCCTTGTCTGGTTGTTTTTGTCTTTTAGTATTTTAAAACATCATTCTACTCTCTCCTGACTTGTGGAGTTTCTGCTGAGTAGACTGATAATGTGTGTGCCATTGTAATCTGTGTTTCTCTTTCTCTCACAGCCCATAGTAGATTTTCTTTATCATTTACTTTTACTAGTTTTCTATGATATGTCTTAAAGGTGTTTAGGAAGTTCAGTGTTCTTTTGGTTTCTTGAACTTCAATTTTTTGTTCTTGTGACAGGTGTGGGAAGTTTTCTTCTATTAATTTTTTAAATCTATTTCTCCCCTTTGGGGATGTGGATTATTTTTATGTTTATTTTTCTAATGATATATGAATTTTCTTGTAGAGCTTCTTTGTTGTTTTTGTTTGTTTATCAATCTTGCTCCTCTCTCTTCTCACAGGAGAGTTGTCTCTTCGTTTTATTCTTCAATTTCCAAGATGTGTTCCTCTGCAAGATTGAGCCTACTTTGTGGAAATTTCCATGTTTGCCTTCAATTCATTGACTGTATTTTTCACATCTTGTAGTTCTATTTGGGTTTTCTTACAGCCTCAATCTCTTTGGTGCCATAGTCTTTATAATTTACCACTTCTTTTCTGAGGTCACACATTTGCCTTTGGGGAAGGTAATTTTGCATTCTTTAGATAATTCACCTTTTTTGTAAATAATGCTCTCAATTCTTTACCTGTTAGGTTGTCCATTCAGTGTCATTCAATACCTTCTCTATGGAGATCTTGGTCTCTTCATCTCTTTGAGACATTCATATTTTCTTTTGGGGCATTAGAATCTTGGCATGTCTCACTTGGTCTGCCCTGTATTTGATGCTGAGGCTTTTTTTACTCTTTCTCTTACATACTTCCTGAATGATGGAAGCTGTGTGCTGGTGTGGGTAGTATGGCAGTTGTGGGCTGAGTGGTATCTCTGGGCAGGGTCACTTCACACTGGTGAGCAGGATTGTTCGGTTTTGCAGTAGAAAGGGTCCCTCATACAGTTAAATGTGGTCTCTCAGCTCAGAGGTCTCTGGATCACTCAGATCTGCAGTGAGTGCTTGGACTGCTGGTACTCACAGACCACACGATGCTCCTATTCTGATGGGAAAGATGGCCTCTATAGAAAAAACTTTTAAAGAAAGATTTCTAGGTTCCTAGAGTGATTTTTTTGTCACATTTTCCTTATTCCAGTTTTTTTTCTCCAGAATCTTACTTTTGCAACTAACATCGAAACTGTACTTTGAAAAAGTAACTCTAATCTGCTACCTTTAAGTAGTATATTGATATCTCATGTTTTAGAGAGTACTTTTAGAAAGATGGTTAAGAGAAAACAGCCAGAAGGTTGATGAAATCAGTGCCAAATCAAATTGTTTTGCCAAAGTTCTTGCAGTCAAATTTGAATTCAGGTTCCTCTACTTATAAAGCCTCTGCTGTTTTTCATTACAACAGTCTGGGGAAGATTCAAAATTCATCCAACAAGTCAAGAAGTGCATTGGGTAGCACTCCTTTGAAAATTTACCTTAAAGCATTTATCTTTTAGACATACTTAGACTAATTCCCAAATCACTTTTTGAAATTTAGATTAGTAGAGACATTATATATCTCTTATTTACTAAAAAGCAGCCAAAATTTAATTAAAACCATCAAATACAAAACAAATTAATTATAAGATGTTATAACAAATATCACTCCTAAAACATCAAAATTAAATATACATATGTATTTATATATTTATAAATATATCTAGGACATATATTTGGGATAAGGAAAAGCATTCTGAAGTAAATGAGCACCACTTCTTATTCCATGTTCTCAGTATTATTTTATCTTTGAAAATTACTTTAAAAGACTATGTAAAATATTTTATTGATAAGAAAATTTCTCATGATATGATCTTCAGTTCCTGAGTGCCTTGTAAATCAATCTTGGCATTTGCATGTAACTAATACTTGTTCATTTAACCAGTGCTGACATTGTTTTCAGTTCTGGCTTCTTAGGTCACGTAAGGAGATGCTTCAGCTTGCATGTAGTGTTTCTTGAAAGAATTTCAAACATTACCTACAAAATGATTGAAAAAGGTATCCTGATAAACAACCACTTAAATATGAATACATGTTTGTGAGCATCTCCTTACCAGAAAACTCAACTATTCTTCCAATGGGTGCTTTGGCTCGTGTTTACTCCTTATAACTGTACTCAAGGGAGAATGAGACTCAGTCTATCTTTTTGTTATAACATAAGAGAAAATAGAATTTTTTTCGTGACCCTAAAAACATCTTGTCTATGCAAGAAGAGTGAACATTATCTCAATTAGCTTTGCATGGTTTCTCCTTGACAGTGTTAAAGGACAAATTAATTGATGTGAGGACAAAAGGCTCATAGTTCTTCTTAATGAACATTTCCTAAATCTGTAAATACAGATTGAACAAAGCAGTTCTAAAAAGTAGTTTGATTTAGACAGAAAATAACACTTAATAATCAATATGTAATCAGGATGCTGAGATTCACATGTAGTTCAAACTGAAAGCATTAACATACTAGGTCTTCTGAGGAGATGACTTGCATATCTACCTTTGAGAATGTAAGCTAATTCTCCTTATTTCCCTTTAAATAAATGTAGTCAAAATGCTTTCTTTGGCCAAGTATTGTCAAAAATATGTATCACTACAGATGAATTCATTTCCTGCTGAAGTCAATCCTAAATTCCCAGTTCCTTTCTTCCTGATGTTTACCTTTCCTGTCTTTGCCTCCTAGTAACCTTACCCTTTATCTTTCAGAGAAAGGAAAATACTCAATTACATTTTTCAGTATTAAATAGTAACCAATAATTCTGGCCATTGTTTTCATTCCTGTAACTATACATTCACCACTCTGGTGACATGATGTTACCTCCTTTGCCTCACATTGTACATCAGGGGTATTCAAAAGGTGATTAGTTTTATTCTGAGGCAACATGTGACACAGGGCAACCTAAGGAAGTGAAGACAGAGGTTTCAAGATAAAGTACAGTTTTGTAGGGCCTGTTCGAAATAACTAAATTGATGACTGAGTCTTTCATCTTTCTCTTTTGTCTACGCATTGTCTCACATTTTTAAGTTAATGTCTGTCAGGGCCTAAGTGAAGAGTAGCTACTTCTCATAGTCCAGAACTTTGAAAAAATGCCGATAGAATTCCTCAGATTTAGAGAAATAAGTTACTAGAAGATACCAAACTACACAAATATTCATAGTGAACCATCAGCTGCTGGAATAGCAATTATTATTATACTTGGGAAAACATTGAATTTCTGTAGATAATTCTCTACAGATATTCAGTTTATATCTATTCATAGTTGTTTTTGCAATGTGCTGTCAAGAAATTATTGAGTGCCTTTGTTTCTAGTATGTCTGAAGTTGTAAGGAGATGTGAAATATAAGGAGCAACTGTAGTATTATAAAATAGTATGTCAGCTATGGGAATTCATTTTTTAATTGAGATAATATCGGTTTAAGACACAACATAAGTTTTGGTATACAGTTTCATATTTTTACATCTGTGTATACTATCTTATGATCATTATTGAAAATCCAGTTTTCCTCTACCACTGTACAATTGACCACCTTTACCCCTCTCCCATCTTCCTTGTTCCTTCCATAGAGCAGCTCCTATGTACTCATCTCCAATGGGAAGGGAAACAAAATCAAAATTAAATATAGTAGAGCCTTTCTCCTTGCTAGATGGGATATTGCCCAATCCCAATCCATGATTTTTTTTCAGTAGTAATATTTATCATTTTTTGTTCACAATGCTGTATTTTAGAATATTGAAATAGCATCTCAGTCTACATTTCACACCATACCCACTACCACTGTTCTAGTGTGCTTTACCACCAGCCTTTCCCTTCTTCCTTCCCTCCCCATCACAATCATTTACTAAAGCCAGTTGGATCTCTTAAAAATCAAAACCAAAAAAAAAAAAAATGGGACTACATCAAACCAAAAAACTTACTAAAGATACCACTGTCAAAGCTAAAGGCAACCTACAAAATGAAAGAAGATATTTTCAAATCATATATCTAACAGAGATTAATATCCAATATGTATAAACAATTCACACAACGCAACAACAAAAAACAAACAACCCAAAGTTTATTTTGAAGGACATTTCGGGTAGAATTCTAACCCAAATAATACTTTTCCTCAAGCTATATTTAATATATAGGTAGAATGAAAATAATAACTAACACTTTGAAAAACTCAAAGCATATGGAGGTTTAATAAATTGCTCAAGAGCACAAAATGAGATAACGGCAAATGTAAAAACAATTCAGTGGTTTTAGAGATCTAGAACATTTGCTTTGTCTAGAATCTTGATAAAAAGTTACCAGAAAATTGTATTTGCTGCCTAATTTTTCCATATATGAAACAATAACTAAATAAGAAAATGTGTCAGTACACACAGTAAGTCTGTGAAAGTATCTGGCCTCTACTAAAGATAAGCAGTTTACTTTAGGGATAGAACAACTCCTGTAGTCTTAATAACTGAGGATGATCATTCATTGCAGGTTAAATTAACTAAACCAAAGCTTCTACCTTTAAAAAAATAAAAACTGTGCTGAAGAATAGCCTGATTGATATGTTTGAGAAAGTGGTTCTCAATTGGAGGATATATGGATACTTTTTTGCATTTTTATTATCATACTTTGTGGGAGATGATACTGGCTTCTAGTGATTTGAGGCCAGTGATGCTTCTAAACATCCTCTAAGGTATACGTCAGCCCTCAAGACAAAGTATATAAGGTTTAAGATGTAGGTAGTGCTGAGGATGAGACACCCTAGCCTACATTTTGGTATAAACCTAGGATATAAATTTTGCTTATGCAATAATAAAGCTATTTTGAGTGTCAGGTGTAGAGCAGATTTTCCTTAACATATATTCATTTGATAGAAAAAACAAAACAAAAGGAACTTGTTACCATATCATGTTTCTCTGATATAGTGTCTCCTTATAAATGTAAAGAAACATAAGTCAGAAGTGTTTTAGAGCATCATCTTAGAGGGTTAAAAATGGAAAGATTTTTGTCATATAGAAGGAGAGGCTCACCCATAACAAAGCATTGAACTATTTTTTAAGCCTGAATGCCAGGCTATGGTGTCATACTGAGATTGGCACCTATAAAAGGACCAAATTCAAAAAGTGTTTACACAGATGTATCTCTTGGTTATTTAAATTTCAAGAGATAAGAAAAAAAGAACTTCAAACTCAGTGCATTTGATTAGAGATTTTAATTAAAGGACAAAAACTGCGGGATTCCAGTGGTAGCTATTTTGCATTATGAAACTTTTACTTATTTATAGAGACAGACACACATAAAGAAACTACTGTAGCTTCAGTGTTTTGATTAAAGATGGCATTTAGGGAGATAAAATTGATGGTTAAAACTATAGTAGCTAATATTCATGTATAATGACATTTTAAAAAATTTTTCTATCCTGAATAACAAAAAATAGATTGAAAGTAACAAGAGAATTGTGACATGCTTTTCATAGCATTTTGCAGTTTACAAAGTGCTCTGACGTTATCTCGTTTCATTATAACATGGGAAACATTTATTTTTTCATAGTGACTATTTTATCTCAGGTGTCCAAAATGCTTGTCTTCTGCTAATGGAGTTCCATTGAACTATTGAGTTAGTGTGTGGATTCCAAAAGCTCAAGTGGCAGTAATTATAATCCAAAAACATCTAATTTACTAATGGTAGTGAGGAGATAGAAGACATAACCTACATCAGAAGATAACCTATCATACCACCAAACTAATGCCCTGGAAAATAATAAGTGGATAATCCTAACTACTGAAATTCACAGGGAGCCATATAAGCTCAATAAATCATGATAGAAGCTGTAAACTTGCCAGCAAATCAATTACAATATCTTTGCAATTCCTTTCAGTCTATTACTAAAATAACACTGGGGATTTGAAAAATAAATAATCATTTATTGCTTAAAAATCAGTTCTTGAAGTCGTGAAAGACACCCCACTCAACATTCATTAGCAAGGCCTTCACTATGTCATTTAAAGTATGTATTTGTTAATGAGAAAAATATTCTCTCTATATAAACATGATAATGCTAATCCATTATTGTAAACATGCATTTTGAACTTTTTTTCTATCTGTTAAGTCTGTATTACTTATATATCATCGTCTATCTTAAAGATGCAATAGAACTGAGAATATTTATCTATGGTACAGTTTATCTTTTCATCATACATCAGTAATAATTAATGGGGATAAAACTCTGGCTTCTATCCAGGTCACTGGAAAATCTCTACCTTTCCTTCCAGTAACTATGACATACATATGACCAATTGAAAAAATATTCAGTTATTAAATAAGTTACTTCTTAGGATCATAGGATCTTAGAGCTAAGCAAAACCTTAAAAATATCTGGTACCAGCCTATATTTACAAATGAGAAAACAAAGTTTCAGGAAAGTTAAGAAACTCATTCATCCACACATAAATAATGTTGCATCTTAATTATTCAGGGTCTAGAATTCAGCATTTCAAACTGCCAAATCAGTGATCTTTCCATCATAGTTTATTGCCTGAAGGTCACTCTTGGTTCTACCACTAAATGCACAACATGCACACACACACACACACACACACACACACACACACACACACATCATGCCAATATACTAAAAGCATTAGAGATATTCTATGACATTCTCGGTGTCACCCTGCGTGAGCTAAGACTTCAACTTCATGTCAACTCAGAATTAGTTCTTCATTACCATAGAGAATGCACAGGGAGCAAAGTGTCCATTTTAAAGCCCACCATTCAAATTTTTACATCCCTCTACATGTCCTAGGCATGCTCACTTTCTCAAAGCTAAATCAAAGGCATAGGTGGGAAGAAAACCATCTATTAATCATGAAGTAATTTTAGAAATTCAGATCTAGAATATTCTTAAATAATCATATTTCTCTTAACAATCACATTTCCACAAGCTGCTTTCTAATCTTAAAACAGCTTTGTGTGTATTGGGACAAGATTTTGGCATTTCGCTTTGTAGGACAAAGATGTAAACATGACTTTGAGGTGAACAAAGTGAATTTGAGCAGCTAAGTGTAAATTAATATAAAAGTTACCTAGAGAAAGATATCAACAATGTTTGAAAGGTGTGGCATACTGAAGTGTAACTTGGGCACATGTATGAATGTTGTCTACGGGAAACACTACAGCAGAAATGGGGGCTTGATGAGAGTGCAAAAGATTATACCTACGGCCCCAATTCTGCACTTCTTCCTATAGCCACACCCTTTGCCATATAACTTTGTAGTCCCTTCCAACATAAGTGGGGCATAATAGTTCATCACTGGGTTTAACCATGTGACATGCTTTAGTCAATGGAACTAGAATATTTGATAGTCTTTAAAGTGCTTGCACAATCAGTTTCATTCATTATTGTGCCTATGTTTTCCCCATGGGAAAGACATTCCTAAATTAGCCTGCTGCTCCCAGGGACAAAATGAAAGACATGTGAGGCAGAGCTGCTATAGCTAAAGTGCCCGAGTCTGCCTAATCTAGGGCAAAGTCCATCCAACATACAAATGTATGTGCTATATTAAGTAATGATTGATGTTTGCTGCTTAGTTTGGGGGGTAGTTTGTTATGCAGCAATGGTTATCTTATACAGAAAGAGTGGTTCCTCCTGATTCGGAATTATCTATCTATTCATAGAAGACTATCAACAAGTATCTGAAAATCCTGAAGAGCAAAAGAAGCTCTTCATATGGGGAAACTTACAAATCCTAAATGTTGTACTATGATGATTTGCCTAGCAAAGAAGCTAGATTTAGGGTTGGGAAGTAGAAAACAGTATTGCAGGTAGTGGTGCTAACTGATTGGAGAGGTTTATGAGGGCTAGGGTTGGAATATGGAGCTTCTCTCCTGAGGTCACAGCGATTGCCACAGGAAGTGAAGTTACCAACATTGGGAGGGTCTGGCACAAGAAGATGATTAGTGTTTTTGTGTGACTAAATGAATGAATCAATTCTGGAAACCCAAGTCTAAAGTAATATCAGAATAATGGTTGCCAAAGTGTGTGTGTGTGTGTGTGTGTGTGTGTGTGTGTGAGAGAGAGAGAGAGAGAGAGAAAGAGAGAGAGAGAGAGAGAGAGAGAGAGAGAGAGAGAGAGAAAGAGAGAGAGAGAGAACGAGAGAGAGAGAGAGAGAACTCAGTTGAGTAGGGAGAGTGAAATTCAGGTAGCCTCTAACAAGATACATCACACACAGTTTGAAGGAGTATAACTAGGAGGGTTCAGGTTGTTTGCAAGAAAAGCTATATTGGTGAGGCTTGTATGGCATTGTGTGTGAGGGACAGTTTCAGACTTTTTTCTTCTCTAGAGATTATATAATAGAAATTATAGAATGAAGTAGAAATTATAGCTGAGATCAAGCATTATTTTAAACAAAGATTAATTTTCCAACACTGAATTTAAAGGCATTTTAGTTGGTAGCACATTTCATTCCTCCTGGCATTCTCCATAAAGATAAAAAACTAAGGGGTACTGAGAGGGAGGGAAGTAGGTCTCTTGAGGACATGCCTAGAGTTCATCTGTAAATGAAAATATGACTACAAACCCTGGGTATGTTGTGTTCCTCCTGGGTACCTTAAGAGAGAGTGTTACTTCGCCTCACCTTCTTCAGAGGCAATGGGAAGGGATCATCTGTCAGTGTCTTCCTCAATATTGAGAAAAAGTGATTATTTGTTGAATGTACAAAAGGGAGCAGATATCTTTATTACTAGGCATGGTTCTCTGCTTGCAACAATACTGGGAAAAATGGGAAGTATAAGAGACAATGTCTCTTACAAAAATAAATGTCCAGCTATCCAGTTTTCACTTTCTGAAGAGTATGGAAAGATGGATCCTCCTGTGCCAACAGATCCCAGAGATGGGCTTTAGAATTGCTAGGATACTGCTCACATGGAGCAAAGGTACCAGAGAAAAGTGGTAAATGTGAATATGGTAGGAGACCCCAGGTGAAAGTCAACTAGGAGCTGTGCAGTCTCCCAGAGTCGCTGCCTGGAGGTGCTTTCTTCTTCATCAGCTCTGTTGGGATCATCACTTTCCCACGCTGAGTCATCTGACAACTGGATAAATGCTCAGTGATAGACTGCATAGTAGGCTCAACCAGTTTGCCATTCACAGAGGTATAAGGAAGTAACTATTCCTTTTTATTGTCTTCTGTCTCGACATCAAAGGACGTGTATGTAACATGTTGGGAAGAGGAAGATGGAAGTGGAATCGAGTAGACCATTGACCCTGTCCCTCCCTCAAATCTACAAAGCAGTGACTCTCAACTCTCTCATATTCTATACCCTCTGCCCTGTTTTTAAAATTGCAGATATATATAGTAAAATGTGTACATTTATAAGTGTATAATTCAGTAGTGTTAAGTACGTCCACATTGTTGTGCAACCATTTTCTAGGACTCTTTATCTTGCAAAACTAAAACTCTAGTCCCATGAGGCAAAAATTTTCCATTCCCTCTTCCCTAGCTCCTGGAAACCACAATTCTGCTTTCTGTCTCTATGAATTTGATGATTCTATGTACCTACATAAGTGGAATAATACAGTGTTTTTGGTGACTAACTTATTTCACATGGCTTTATGTCCTCAAGTTTCATACATACTATAGTGTCAGAATTTCCTTCTGTTTTTAATGCTGAATAATATTTCATTGTATACTACATTTTGATTATCCATTCTTCTGTTGATGCACACTTGGGTTGTTTGGATCTTTTGGCTATTGTGTATAATGCTGCTATGACATGAATGTGAAAGTATTTCTTTGAAACCCTGTTCTCAATTTTGGGGGTATTTACCCAGAAGCTAAATTGCTGGATCATATGATAATTTAATTTTTTAAACTTTTTTAGAAACCCTCACCTCATTTTAAAAGAAATAGTTTATAATATGGTCATTTAATATAAGTAAGTATTATGAATGATTGACACAATTCTGACCCTCATCAGAAAGAAATCCTTACTATGGAAGACTGCAAGGGTCAAAAATACAAAACAAAACCGGAGCACCTCATGAAAACGAAAAGGACTCCTTGGCGGGGTGTGGAGGGGGAGGGCAAAGGAACTCAAGATACTACAAAGTCTCAAGGTATTATGGCATCACAAGAAGGTGACACCTCATGAGAAATCAGTTTCAAACACATGGAGAATTATATCTTTTTAGCAGATAAAGAATTCAAAATAACAACTACAAAGAAACTCAAGAGATTAAAAAAAAAAGAAAACTCAGACAAAAGCAGATGAAAGAAGTAGCGAAACAAATCAACAAGCTCAAAAATAAAATGAGCAAAAGACAGAAAATGAAGTTTTACTAAAAGAATCAGAGATTCAAAAGGCAAAGAATCCAATAAGTGAAATCAGGAGTACCCAGAAAGAGCTGTGGAAACAGAATAGACCAAATAGAGGAAAAGTTCAGTGATCTGGAGAATAGAACTATAGAAAAAGAACAAGAGAGAGAAGTAAATATAAAAAAAAGTGAAGAAACACTCTGAGAGTTGTCTGACTCCATTAGGAAAGGCAACAAAAGAATGGTGAATATCTCAGGTGAAGAGAGTGACGAGGGAACAGAGAACATATTGAAAGAAATAATTACTGAAAACTTTCCAAACCTGGGTAAGGAAATAAACATACAGGTCAGCAAAGTCTATAGAATGCCTGTTATCTATATTAAAAAAATATCTACATCAAGGCATATGATTGTGAAACTATCAAAAGTCCAGACAAAGAAAGAATATTAAAAGTGGCCAGGGAAGATAAGCAAGTAACATATAAAAGTATTCCAATCAGGTCATTGTCAGACAACTCAGCAAAGTATGTACAGGCCAGAACAGAAAGGAATGACATATTCAAAATACTCCAGGATAAAAAGCTGACATCCAAGAATACTATATCCTGTGAAATTTATTTTCAGGTAAGAGGGAGAAATAAAGGTTTTTTCCTGATAAGAAAAGCTGAATGAATTTGCTGCCATGAGACCTCCCTTACAAGAAATGTTGTGAGATGCTCTTCTATCTAAGTAAGAAAAGAAGTTCACAAAAAACTAAACAAGGAGGGAAATATGCTTGGTGAGATAAGCCAAAAGGAGAAAGACAAGCATCGTATGATATCACTCATATGTGGTATATAGAGATACCAAGAAAACAAATGAACTGAATCAAACAAAAATAGACTTATAACAAAAGAGCTGAATTAAAGAACAATAGACTTGTAGCCAAAAAAGAAATCAGTGGTTGCAAAAAGAGAAGTGGGAGGGTGGGAGGGTGAGTGGCAAACTGGGTAAAGGGGATTAAGTATATAGTGAAGGAAAAATTGAAAGAGTGGTGGGCTTAATGTAGTATATACAGATGTTGATTTACAATGATTAAACCTATATAATGTTGTGATGCAATGTTCATTCAGTAAAAGTAATTTGAATTTTAAAAATCTATTAATGTGAAAAAATTGGAGCTATCTCAAATGATGTCACTTGAAAACAAAGTCCTTTCAAAACATATTTTAGATGAAGTATTTCCATTGTTTTATGTTCCTCAAAGTGGGACACATTTAAGCTGTAGAACTGATTAGAACATTTTCACACAATAGTAAAGAATATTTGAAATATGCACTAAATAAGTATGTAAGCTTGATCCCAAGTTCATATTCAATTCATTGATCTAAGGCTGACCCCAGTAAATCCATCAGATTTCAGGTGAACTTTGCATCATTTAAAGCAAGTAATAATTTTCTTACAGATTTTTGACACTGATAATCGATGTTTTATATCATTGCTAATAATTCCAGCACATTCAGGAAGAAAGCCGGGCAAGACAAGACTTTTGAGACAACTGATGTTTAATGTCAACTATAGAGAATATCTTTTTAAAGTGTTTTTCTAACTTTTCATTTGGAAATAATTTCAACCTTACATAAGAGTTGCATAAATTATATGAAAAATTCTCCCATGCCCTTTACCTAGATTCCCTAGTTGTTAATATTATTTCCCATTTGTTTTATCATTTTGTCTCTGTATGGAAGAATAGATTATAGATAGATAGACAGACAGATGGATAGATAGATATTTAGATATATGATATAAATATGCTGATATAGTTATTTCATTTTTATTTAAGAGAAATTGAGAAAATTATCCCCCTTTGTTCCTAGAGATATGAATGTGTATTTCTTAAGATGAATATTCTCTTACATAATGGCTTTAACAAAATCAGGAAATTTAACATTGATTCAATGCTATTATTTAAGCTAATAATCCATATTTCAGTTTTGCCTATTGAAAAATGCTCTTTATGGCAATTCTTTTAAAGTCTAGGAGCTTGTGGAAGATCACATATTACATTTAGTTGTCATAGTACTTCAATATCCTTCAATTTGAAATAATATTGCAGCATTTTTCTGTCTTTTATGACAGTGACATTTTTAAAGAATTATCGTATGAGCCTCCATTTGGATTTATTTGATTTTTTCTAGTTATTATATTTTATAAGTTTTGGACAGGAATGCCACAGAAATGATGTTATGCTCATCTTAGTATATCCTATTAGGATGTATATGATGCTATTTTGCCTTGTTATTAGTAATTAGTGAATATTTTCACTAGAAAAAAAATCTAGGAAAAACAATCTCACTCAAACCAATAAAGCATGCTGCTCAGATTTGGTGCTTCTTCCTAAGTAAGCAAAAACATTAGCTGATTTGTCCTAAACAGTTATTTTTCGAAAGAAACAGTTAATTCATTGTCAACATAATATGTTGAATATCACCTTTTTTCATAAGCTGAGAGTTTTAAATTCAGTTTTAAACTATGTTGAAAATTAATATACACAGTGATATATCCTGTCATCAACCTAGACTTGCTGGACAAAGGATTTTGTTTTGTAGTCTGTGTGCGGGAATTACGTGCATCAGAAGGGAAGTGTACCACCCCATGAGTCTGTATAGTGTCTTTGTGAAGGGTTAGCTGCACAGTGCTTTCCTGCAGCTCAATGAAATGAAAAGGATGAGATTCATTTTTCTCTCGTTTTGCTTCCATCTGATTCTGTTCTGCTAGCAAAGTACTTGAAGTAAAGCATCTATTAATCTTGGAACAACTACTGAATTTAATTACCATGTCTAATGTTAGCTTGTACAGAGTGTTATAGGGATATGTTTTCTTCCATAAGAAGTACAGTACAATATGTTCTTCTATTTCAAATCCATTTCACTTAAATCTAGTGCTTTGACAGGAAAAAGCAATGCTGCTGCCGACCTTCATATTCAGGCGGCTCGCTCTCGCTGAACTACACACCTGAGAAAAATCATATATCACTTGCCTTCATTCCAACATGCTGCTATGTGGAAATGTTTCCATTTGTTCTCCTCTTCTCCAAAATTAAAATGAGGAGAGCATGAATAATTGTATTCCAAGAGACCATGATGAATTTTATTAGTGTACAAAGCATATTGCATGATTTTACCAAGGGTCTTTATTCTAAGCTCACATATGTTCTGCAAAGCTGTCATTTTAAACTGTTCATAGAGTAGTGCTAAGTGGCTCATTCCCTTTCCATGTATGGCTATTCACCTTTTTGGGTGGGGTGGTGGGTGGGTGTTAAACTCCACATGCTGTGATGGGAATTTATACAAAGTTTATATACATCTCTGCACATTTTTAGGAGAAGCAAGTAGACATGAAAATACAAGGTATATTGATTCTCTCTGGGAGTCTCTTGAACTAAGATGCTATTTAAAACTGGAAAGTTATTTGATGAGATGCTTGGTAATTGGGTACAGGGTCAACCTGTACTGTGGGAAACAATATTGACTGTCGTGAAATGATGACCTTCCATCTTCCTAAACAAGTGAAGGGAAGAAATTTAATTTAACTGTAATCACAATTCTCTGCATTAGACTCCAGAATGTATTTGTCTTCTAATTGCAAGTGTGTTTCCTTCGACCAACATCTCCCCAATTCCTCCACTTCCCAGCCCTTGGTACCAACCAACACTATGTCAGTAATCATATTGCAATATATAAATGTATTAAATCAAGAGGGTGAACACCTTAAACTCATACGATGTGTTTTGGTTAAATGTTTTTTAAAAAACCACTAGCTTCTTAAGATTTTACAAACAGCGTCTTTTCTCTGGAAATCCAAGGGAAAGACGACTTCCATGCTGCTGTATTTGAGATGCTAATCAGAGATGGGCTAGAAAGCATATCATTGTTGTTTAACCTTTGAAGCTTTAGTGCCTCGTCCCCAAACAGGTGAATTTGTGAGGCCAAATCAGAAAGTTATTTCAAGCAAGTATAGCCAACTTGTGTTCACTATTAACCATACTGCTCTGAGTTTTCTATAATACTTAAACTCTGATCATTATTGAAATTAGTTTCGCGTTGTAATGAAATGTATCATGCCTCAGTCTCAAACTCGTCTAAAAGAAATTGTCATGCATTTTATTAATGGAGCTAGACACACTGCAGTTTTCAAATGTAACAATCAATAATAATAGAAAGTAATGAGAATAATCCTATACTTAAACTATGATGATAATCATACATATTTTATTGTTATATTTTTATTGTTTAAAGTCTCAGTGCCATATATATTATATAGAGATATAGATACATGGATAGAGAGAGAGAGAGAGTCTACTTCCTTGTCGATCCTGTTTATGCCTGCTCATTTTCAAAAATCTCTTACTTTCCTGGCCAAGAACCCAAACTCCTCCTTTGCTACTGTTACTCCTTCTCCTACAAATTTCTGTGCTGCCATCACCACTCCTTTTCCACTCATTTTCTCATAGTTCTTTTATTTATGCAGCAGTTATTTTTATGCCTCCTATGCGTTAAGTGGTATGGGGATAGCTATAGACCTGGATCCTCAAGAACCTCCCATTGTCTCAAAGAAATGTATGCATTAAGGAAAGAATTACAAGAATCATGAATTCTAAGAAGGAGAAAAATACAGGATAGTATGAATATGTCTAACAGAAGCAATGTCTTTGCTTAGTCAAAAAAGAATCAAGTTATAAGACATGCGGGTTGAATTATACTTAATGTGACTTTAATCGTATGGAAGGAAAATGCATTTTTTCTGGAAGTCCCAGAGGAAGCCACTCATATCCACACTTAGCTTAGTGCTTCGGAAAACATATGATTCAATTGCAAATCACATCAATAAAACTGGGTGTACCATGTGCATATATAAGGGTTTCCAGAGGTTCCTAAAGGATTGAAACTGACAATTTTGCAGGGCCCTTCCTGAGCCCTCTCTTTAGGCCAGCCCTGGTGACAATTGTTAAAGATACATTGCTGCTGATGACATGCTCCCTTCTTTCAAGAAGTCTGTGGTGGCAGGAAAAACACACCTGTAAATAAATAATTGTTATTTGATCCTTACATCTCTCCATCTGGCTCAGTGTTTGCAGCCTTGTAATTCCTACCACATCTCCTTAGCCTGAGACCCTCTTTAGGTATTTCACTAGTAAGGAACTCACCCAGTGTCTTTTCCAAGCCCATTCTTATGTGTCACTTGGAGATGCTGTGGGCAAATTCTGGGATTTCCCAAAGAGAATCTTCTGATTGTTCTAATGGGGTTTCAAGCTGTATCTACAAGACCCAAACTACTTTGGGAAAAAAAGCAAAAAGGGAATCTTCTAACCATATATTTGTCCTTTTATACAATTCTTTTATTTTTTGGTTTCAAAGATTCATTTCCATAAAAGAAACTCTCACCAGCTTTTGTTCCAGAAAATTTGTAGAACAGATATAAGAATAGAATTTATAGCTTCTTTCTTTTTGGAGTTCTACAGATACATGTGAAACAGCTAATCCCTAATAACTATGCTATAATAGCATATTATAGTATGTGTATTATGTTACTAGAATAGTAAATAGTACATTTCCTGTGTGCAGGCACATATTCACATTCCTCTTTGTATCTCCTAACCTCCTAATCTCCTAAATCATTCAGTGCAGTGTTTTTGTTTTTGTTTTTTAACTTGCTGTGTATTTGTTTACTAGATTAGGTGTATGAGTGAATGAAGAATAGATGATTGAACAAAAAAGGAACAAAAAGTTCATTGGAAAGGTTAAAGAAAATTATAAGAATTCAGGAATTATGAGTAGTGGAAGATAGGGAGGGAAGGAAGTATAAGGAAAATTGTCCTGTAGAGGGGGCACTTCTTCCCTAATAATTTTTTTCTGTGCTCAATCACACTACTAGTCTCTCTATCCTTCAGATTTGCCCAGTCATTTGAAAATATGTAAGCAATCTTACCCTACTTTATTCTTTAAATTCATGATCTCACAAAAATATTTATTAATATCTTTTATTAATATCTTTACTACTATGGGACAACTTTATAGAGGAGAAATCCAACAGACACTAATTTATACAAGTGATCAAGATTAACTTCACGTAATGGAACATGCTTACATAGTAAACCCCTTTATATGAAATACTTAGAAGGGCACAACATCCCTTTGACATTCTTGCCAAAAATTGTCTGAGAAATTGTCAGACAACACAAATTGATGGACATTCTACAAAATAACTGATCAGTATTCTTCAAAAATGTCAAGGTCCTGAAAAATAAGGAAAGACTGAGGGACTGTCACAGATTGCAGCAGACTCCAGGACATGACAATTTAATGATATGTGGGATCCTAAATTGAATCCTAGACATAAATAGGACTTTAATGGAAAATTAGTGAAATTTGAATGAGAACTACAGTTTAGTTAATAGTATTGTACCAATGTTTATTTCCCTGGTTTTGATCATTGAACCATGGTTACGTAGGATATTAATGGTTGTAAAAGGTTGAGTAAGGGATATATAGTGACGCCATACTATTTTTTGTAACTTTTCTGTAAATCTAAAATTAGTTCAAAATAAAAACTTAAAAAACATCAGTTGGTACCTGAACATTAATGGACACATTTCAGAAATAAGTCATTAGACACACATTGTAGAGTGACCAAAATACTATTGGGGTGATATTATTTAAATATTGGAATCATTTGTAATTTCCATTTACCCAGTCTTAACTAATGGGACCCACCATTACTGTCACAATGTGTAACTATCTCATCAGTCTGCTAAGTGCTTTAGTGCTCACTGGTTTATGCCATCTTATATTAGTAATTTGAATTGGTTACATTACATTAATTTGAAAACAAGCAAAGAAAAAACGCTCAAAAGGTTTTGAAAGCACTGCCATCTGCTCCTAAAAGTGCTCTATTTCTTTTTTCTAATTTTCACTATCTACAAGACACAATATGTTTGCCATCATTATATCATTCTAACTTCAGTGATAAGGAAGTGTACACTTATTATAAAAAAAAAGCAGAACAAAAAAACCAACTCCAGTATTTTTGATCTGTAAATATAAGAAATCAGTTGTTTTGACTCTATAAACAAACAAAAACAAAGCATAGCTCTTAAGTACCTTTCCCCCAGTGTGCTTATCTACTGTCTCCGGGAATAGAATTTTTTGGAAACAGTTCTCACCACAATGAGGAAAATACTTCCTGTTTCCAACAGTCAGTTGCCAGAGAATTGAGGGTTTATTCTGTCAAAACCACTTCAGTTTTTACAAAAGCAATTAAGACTTTTCCGGCCTGAGGCTAAAGTTTTTTAGATCGATTCAGAGCCAAAGTTGAAGTAAAATTCAAACTAAGCAAGCAAGAAGTGTTTTTTTCCCCCTGGGGTCTGACTAAAGTGAGTTAAATCATAAATGTATATGAAAATTCTTAACTGTTTTTAAAATTAAAACATGTAGTTGCAAGCAGTCAAATATCAATTTATCTAGTGCAAAGTTAGTCTCGATTTCTTAATAGGGAATTATACAGCCTTCAAATTTTAGTAATGAATCTGTTCACTTTGGTTGCACTGGTAAGTCAAAATGCCTTGAACCATAACCTAATATAGAATTTTGCTCCAATTTATATACATGTGTGAAAAAATGTATACTCCTATCCAAAAATTCTACAATTTTACTTAGTCTTTCTATTTATACTAACTTTGCTTAATTTTATTCTCCTAAACATAACCAATCAAAAAATTGTTCTTCAACGATAGGGTTTCAGATTACTATTAAATGCTATTATCACTTGAAAGATGATTTCCCTTCCCCTTCTTTTCCTCATCATCCCTCTTCTTCTTCTACATTTAGTCATTCAGATATTTGGATCTTATCTCTCAATGATTTTGCTTATTTTCTTTCCTAGAAAAATTTTCATTTTATCTTTTATATCTTCCCACCAAAAAAGGAGCTCTCAAGATTTAGTTGCATTATTAAAATTGTGTGATATTTACAAATCAAATGCCCAATAAGGGTTTGTATACAGAATATACAAAGGATTTTCACAACTTAGTAATAAAGACAAATGATACTACTTCATAAGAACAAGTTATTTGAACGGAATTTTCTTCAAATAAGATATATAAGTGACCAATAAGCATATGAAAAGATGCTCAACATTATTAGTCTTTAGGGTAGTGTGCAATTCAGACCTATAAACACTTCACACCCACTCTGATGACCGTAACAAAGTATTGAAAATAAGTGTTGCTGATAATGTGAAGAAATTAGAAACCTAACACATTTCTGGTGGGAATATAAGATGGTAAAATGTCTTTCTTTTCCTCAAAATATTCAATATGTATGACCATATCACCCAGCCATTTCACTTCTAGGTATATACCCAAGAGAAATGAAAGTATACATACATATAAAAAACTTATGCATGTATATTCATAATCTCCAGATAGAGGCAACCTGTATTTTCATCAACTGACAGACAGATAAATCAAATGGAGTGTGTCCATATGATGGAATATTACTCAACCAAAAAAAAAAAAAGGGATGAAGTAATGACACATGCTGCAACATGTTGAGCTTTGGGAACATAGCTAAGTAAAAGTGACAGTCACAAAAGTCCACATATTACAAGATGCTATTTATATGAAATCTGTAGCATAGGCAAATTTTTAGCTATAGAAATTAGACTGATTGTTGATTAGGGACAAGGGAAGGGGAGAAGAGGATTGGTATTTTCTGCTAGTGGGTACAGTTTTTCTTTTAGAGGAGACAAAAATGTTATAAAATTAGATTGTAGTAGTGGTTGCATGACCTTTCAAATATGCTGAAACCCATGGAATTGTATGTTTTAAGTGTGTGACTTATATGGATTATATCACAAAAAAGTCATTTTTAACTATCATCGAAAGGAGCAATAACTCAAATTTTCAAAATATATTTGTATCTACTCTCTCTTGTTAACCATTTTCTCATGATCAAATCCCCTTTGATGTTGACACTATGACTCACTTTTTTTACAATATGCATTTGTTTTATATTACCTATATTTTACATTAATTTAGTTTGATATTAATATGCTCATTGTATAATTGACTAGACTATGTTGTGAATAAAACCACAGACAATTGAAATGTGATTCAGATAAGACATACACTCAAATATAATATAAAAGGTTGCATATGATACAATGATAATTATATAAATGCTCAGATAAGGGAAACATTGCTAATAGTTGGGTGAACATGCAGGTTTCATTGAGGGTCAAAATTTGAGATGGGTTTTGAAGACTGGGTAGGATTTGGACAACCAAAACTGTGGGCAAAGTCTGGGGGCCCGAAAATGTAGAAGTCCAGAAGTTGGGTAGTTTAGAATTTCTTCCATGAGTGACTCTTTACTAGGGAATAGAATATGTGTCAGGAAGTATCAGTAAGGTGAAAGCCTAAAGTACAGTCAGATTTTGAAACGTTTGTTGGATATTAGACTAAGGAGTTTTGAATTCATTGTATATGAAAATGAAGGTTTTTTACGAGTTCTGTGCTATTATGACAGTCATGTTTCCATAATATTTGTCAGACTAGAATGCACTGATTAGTGAGAAAAAAGAGTCTCTGATATATGGAGATCACAGAAGTGACTTTTCCTTAACCAAGGTTAGCAATAAATAGAATGTGGGCTTGAATAGTGACAATGAGAATAAATGCAAAAAAGAAAATTTGAAGAAGCAAAAATGACGTGTTGAGGAAGGGAGTAAAAGACACTGGAGAAAGCTCAGTTGATTGCCTGGTATTTTGGTGGAGGTATTAATAGAGCTTCTTGAAGAGTGGAAGGCTTGGTTCAGACATTTGGGTGGTTAAGTCTAGCATACAATTGGAAATGCTGAAGTAGAACACATGAGAGAGATTAGGGATGAAGCTACACATCTGTGAATCTCCACTGAGGCAAGAGCAAAAAAGGAGTATTGAAGAAGAGCTAAAGAGATATAAATAGAAAAAAGAAGCCAAATACAATGTGGGGCGGGGAGGAATACTTGTACTTAAGAAGTGGGGAAATGACAGCAAATGACAGGCTGCATAGGAGGAAGAAAATCAAGAGAAGATAGAATCTGGTGGTAAGGAAAGGTTTGAGAATAAACTAGGATGATAATACAGAAAAACGGTTTCCAGATTAAGAGGGATTTCCAAGAAAGAAAATAGTTGTAGCAATGTAGTCAGGGTTTAGGTAACAAGGAATTTGGAAATGAATAGTACAGAGAATATAGGGCTACTAGATATGAAATACTCATCAAGAGTTAAAGGAACGATATGACAGAGGGAGAAACTGTTCTGAAATGAGGAACTTGCTAATGAATATGGACAAATCTTAAGAGAAATAAAAAGGAAGCACATGGAGGAGTAAAAGCCTTACCTCCTCCTCTTCCTATGGTGGAGAAAATCTGTCTCTTGGGTGGAAGGAAGGGAAGAAATTGAAGGCATATAAGGATGCAGAGAAAGTGTGAAGGGAAGTAGAGAAAAGCTGAAAAAATGAATGGCATATGATTTCTATTCTTTCCCAACAAGATTAGATAAGAGTGGATGTGTTGGGGATGTAGAAAGAGCAGTGGAGGATAAGGAGTTCATGACTTGCGGGGGAGTGGACTCAGCGTTGTAGACAGTGCTGTCAATATTAGTGAAAGGTCTGCTGGGAGCAGAGAATGGCAGCCTGGAATACTTTCTAGTAGAATCATAATCCCAAGCTTTGAATTCTTCTTTAGCTACTCTAGGCATAATATTTATGGCTTTTTTACAATTATTTAATTTCTAATGGAGTTTAATCAAGTTTACATTTACTCTGAGAAATAATCTTTGGCATTTTCTCAGTAAAAGTCTAAATGAGTCAGTTCCAGTTCAGTTTGCAACCTTCCCTATCTTTGTGCTTACTCTAGCTTCACAGCTGCTGGCTATGCTTCCCAATTTCATCCTTGCCAAGAATTGTGTCAATATGCTGTTTCGACCTTATTCTATTAATTTCTGAAAATAAGGGATTTTTTTTTCTTCTTCCCTCTAAACAGGAAATAGACTTTCCTATGATTTTTAAAAACCATGTTTAAGAGTGAATTTTTATTTATAGATGACCTGTAATCCGGCAATGAATACTGGGGTGTGATGGGGCAGAGCAGATAGAGAGGTGAATAATCAGATAAGAAGAAATTCAGTTTGATTTTGTCTTTAATCTCAATAAAATAACTATGTAATTAAGCTCTCTGTATTTCTTCTCTGGCCCTTTGCTTTATATTCTTCTCAGTGAACTCATTAGCCTTGTTGATGACTCTCTTTTTATCCTGATCTCTACTACATCGGTTCCCTAAACTCCAACGACCTCCAACTCAATGGCCTTTTAGTCATTCAATGCACTTCTAAAATTGTCATTTCTTAAAAAGTCTCTAAGAATCAAAACTTTCAAATTTCTTCTTCTGGTTCTATAATTCCTTTTCCCACATCCTTACACATAATGAACCTGAGCCTTCATTTCCTCATGACTTCTTTCTGGGTTTCCATCTTTTCCAAAAGTCTTCTACTTTGTCAACCTAACTTTTAGTTAACTTTAATTGAACATGTCCTAGTTGCAAACTAAGATCTCTTTAATCTCTGTGTTTTCTGGTTTTCTCATTTCACTTACTATCTCATTAAAAGTCTCAACACATTGTCAGTTGGGTCCACCACAATTCATGGTATCAATTAAGTCTTAACTGCTCTCTAGAAAATCTTTTCTGCTCATCTGAGAGGTTCTGAAGTGTCTCCAGAAAGCAATCCTTTCCTGTTTCCACTCATACTAGGATTTACACCTTAAGGCTACAATGTTAATTCCTTTGAGCACAGCATTCTAGCTCCCCCTCTTCAAATGCTTCCCTTCTTTGAATGCTCTCCATATCTTAACTTCTGGGTTTTTTTTTTCCTGTTTCTGAAGAAGACACACCTCTCGCTGCCACTCTTGCCTAGGTCTCATTCATCATGACAAAAGATAACCTTCCTAGAGAACAACACTAATCTCCTGCTCAAAAACTTCCAATCATTCTGACTGCCTTTGGAGCAGAATCCATATGCACTAATCTGCCATTTAAGGCCTCCTACAAAGTGACCAGAATTTACCATAAAGAAAACCCATATAAACTTGAGGTTTGGTGAAAATTATTTTATGTAACCATGATTTACAGATCTATTGATGACCAGTTTCAGCCCAGAACCATTTTCTACATTTATGTATTGCTTTTGTTTTTCTGTACACCAAAATCAGTGCAGATCAATAATTTAAATGAGGTAATTTTAAAGGCTTATTAAAAAGAAGAGTAGACTCTATTCCTTTCATTCCTAAAACCCTGAATCTTGGGGGGCCACGGTGGGGGGTCAGGATGTATTGCTTTAAGCAAGCCCTTTTCCTGAGTCTCTTTAATCGATGCCAGATGAAATGTTCAGGAGCAGATCGTACAAGCAAGGGAACATGCCTGTGAGAGAAGACCTTATTGAAAAGGGTTTTTTCACTATAGTCATTATTACCAAAGACACATGCCAAAAAGTACATTTTCTACAGTACTAACAGACTGGTTGCACTAGTGCCAATAAAATGATTGTTGATTCCCAGAGAGTTGTGGGGGTAGGGGAGGTGGGTGGACAAAAAGCTACCCAGTGAGCAAGCTGTTTCTCTTTCTCTCTCCCCACCCCTCGTTTTCAAAAAAAAATCCAAAATAGAAATTTCATAGCTGGAAAAACTTCAAGGCAATTTGTTTCTTCCCATGACTTAAAACACTGAATGTTCACACCTACGTCAGTACTACATCGAGAACCTCCCACTCAGAGACTGTATTTAGGGACGAAAGGATGCTGTGGTCTGAGATAAGGCCTAGATGTGAGAGATCTTGAATTCTTAGACAAGTTCTTCAGCAAGACTCCAGAGTTCAGCAGATTTCATTCTTACTCCTTAGTGAAGAGTCAGGGCAATGTTTTCGGAGATTTTCCCTTTAGGAATTGTTTGTGGAGATTAAAAAATATTAATTATAAGAGAAACAGTAAAATTCCAGTGTAATCTACCTCATTATTCATATATATACATACATACATAATGTTCTATGCAATAGGTTTATTCTTAAGAAACTGTATACACACTAAATTTCAGCCTTCAGGAGCCTTCAGGACTCACCAGATATAATCCCGAAGGACAGACATGGCAATTTTCCCCCAGACTTAGGCACGGACACTTATTTATGCTCCATTTTCTTTAACAGTGTTTGCACCTATATTACTTTTCAATAGGTGGTATGGATTTATTGATTATCCCTTTTCTGGGAAAGTAAATTTTGGTTTTGATGTTTAAGCTGTAACACAGTCAAATTGCATATCTGGCATGTTATTTCACACCCCACCGTTTTCATGTTTTTTTAGCTTAAGCCAAGCCAGGTGAATAGGCGTCATCCAGGATAAAATCTTGCTGACTTTTTCCCCCAAAAGAAAAGCTAGCGAACAGGAGGTGATAAATGCTATGCTTCCTACTCAGACTCTGTCACATAAGATGTCAGTTCTTTATTTTAATTATATTCTTTGCCAACTCAAAGAGGCAAGTAATTTTGCTGCATATTATCCTACCTTTGTTCAAGTTCCTTGCAAGCAGCAGTGGAAGACCTTTCATGTGTTGTTCCAGGATTGGTCTTAATCTCCAATTCTAAGTGAACCTCTTGGCATCCTGGAAAAAGGAGCAGATTATTTTTGTCAAAAAGCAGACCAAAAAATTACAAAGATGCAACTGCAAGCCGGTTTTGAAAAATGAAAGTTTCCTGAAACAATGTAGCAATTAAAATTGTAATTTTCTTTTAAAGATCAAAACCCATACATACATTTACTTCACTCACAGTAATAGTGTTGACCAAAAGGGCTACTATAATATAGACATGATCAGGAAGATGTTGACAACAAAGGAGAAACGAAAAGCTCATGTCTCAGTTCGATTTCCAAGAATCAAAGACTGACATGAAGATTCTATTGTCATTAGTGTATTTGGAAAGCACAGAGACCACTGACTGTGGTGGGATAGAGAGGAAGGAATAAGGGAAAGGAAAGATGACATTTTCAAAGAGAGGACTCATTGTTAAAATAACGAACCCAATGAGCAACTGGAGCTTAATCCTGGGAGAAAATTCTTGGAGATGGTATAAGATAATGTCTCAGAATTAGACCACTAGGGACCAAAGGACTTAGAACATTTATATCCCAACTTCGCACAATTCTTAGCTGAGGTGGAGGTGAGATTATTTACCATTTTAATCTGCTCTTTCAGTTTAATTAAAAGAAACTCTCAGGCCCAAAGAAACAGACTTTGGCAGCTGCAAGTGGGCAGGAGTCTGCTGACTAGCTACAGGGGAGAGCACAAAACCTCAACAGCATCTGCTAGAGCTCCCGTTTGTACTAAATCATGATCTCCTCAGACAGAGTATATTGTATTGGAACCTACCATGAGACCTTTAGATAGGGTTACCGGATTTAGCAAATAAACATTCAAGATGCACAGTTCAGTTTAAAGTTCAGATGAATAAGAAATCCTTTGTTAGTAGATGTGCTGTATTCTTTTATGATATGCTCAGTCAAGTATAGTCACAAGAGGAGACAAGGAAAGATTCAGGATAAAGCAAAAGTTATTATACTTACAGACCCAAGAGACAGGAGGCCAAGCATGCTGCACACAGCCACAGGGTAAAGACACCTGGTTGGTCAAGAGGCAGAATTCAGAGCAAGGGAAAGATTTTTGCCACTAGCTTTATTCAGGTTTCCATGGGAAGGGCAAGGCAGGGCAGGGTGAACAGTTTAAGATTAGCTGGTTTGAATAATATAGTGAGACTTCGAGATATAGATGCTTTCCCTAATTTCCTGGCCCTGGCCTGCTGCAAACAGAAGGATATGGTCTTATGGAACATACAGGCGAGACAGAGGAGGTATGATTCTGATTAGCTACTTTGCATATCAGTTACATGCTCCTGCCTAGGTCCTTTGCTGTCTCTAAGAATGGGCTAGCCAGGGTAAGGGCATTCACTCCCCAGCCAAAAAGGCTTTTTAGAAAATAAATTGCAAGAAAGTTAGTTTGCTTTTACCTTAGGTCATATGTTCCTTATGTGATTGCTATGTATGAATACATAGCTGTTCATAACATTATTTGGAAGTTTGGAATTATTCAATATACCAATCTGTTATGTTTAAGGGTACATTGTCGAGCTGAATTTTTTAGTTACTGTGCAAGATCTTTTTTAATGCTGTTATTTGTAATATGTTTCGTGAAAATCCTTGGGCTTAAAGTTTTGGTTACAAATGGTTGTTTAATTTGAAAGCCTATTTTTCCTTGCAAAACAAATCTGTGAGCTTGGTACAAAGTCCAGGTATAACATTCCTTTTGGAGGCCGTACTTGTAAAGTCCTTGTGAATTAATAAAATATTAACATAATTGTAAAAAGTTGGGAAAGCATTTTTAAGGGTGTCAAAACATCTTAATATGCAGAAAAGTTAAAATATTTAAAATAAAATATAGGCATGACATCAAATGATTCATTATCTAAAAATCAAAAGTAACTCCTTGTCCATATTTTATTTTGGTAACATTGATTTACGAAGTAAATCAGTATAAGTTTAAGTTTTAATGTGTAAGTTTATACAGTATAAGTTTTATATGTGCTGTTACATTCTTCACCAGATATATGATGCTCCACACCCAATCATCAAATTTCTAATAATCCTCCATTGGATGCCTACTACCCTTTGCTCCAACCCCTCAACTTTCTTTTCTAGTAACCAGTTCTATTGTCAATGCCCAAGAGTTAACTTTTGTTTGTTTGGCTTTGTTTCTTTATATTCCTCACATGGCTTAGATCACCTGATATTTGACTTTCTCCTTCTGACTTATTTCACTTAGTATAATCCTTCTAGTTCCATCCATGTTGCTGCAAATGGTAAACTTTTCTCTTTTTTATAGATGGGTAGTATTCCATTAACTATATAAATCACTTCTTCTTTGGCCAGTCCATCTGTTGATGGGTATTTAGGCTGTTTTAATTTCTTAGTTATTGAAAATAGCACTGTAGCAAACACAGGGGTGCATATATCTTTTCAAGTTAGTGTTTTCATATCCTTTGGATAAATACCTAGAAGTAGAATTGCTGCATCATGTGGTAGTTCTAGCTTTAACTTTTTTTAGGGACCCTTCCATACAGTTTCATAGTGGTTTCAATGTCCTGTACTGTATCTGGCAACACTAGCTACAGAAAGACATGATACAGAGAGGCAACAAGATAAACATGTTCAGGAGAGAACTGTGGTATACTTGCCCTCCCTCTTCTTTCCTTGTCAGAATCTCCCACTTGTCTATTAATTAAGTGAGATATTTTTGCCTTCTTTGTGAAGAACAGAAGTGGTAGACTCCAGTGAATTTATTTTGGAGAAATGAGAGATAGGCATTCGCTCTTGGAAGCAAACAGATGTAAATATTTTCATGATAATTTGTAGGTTCTAGACACTAGTAAATAATAAAAGATAGTCACATTTATTATTTTTTAATGTGAGGCAACATTTTGCTTGCTTTACATGTATTGGTCAGTGAATCCTCATAGCAACATTATCAGGTAGATACTGTTATTATCCCTTATTTCTAAATAAGGAACTAAAGACAGAAAAATTAAGTGGCTTGCCTGAGTCTTCATAACTATAAACTAACTCCAGAATCCATTTTCTTAATTGCCATGCTGAAGAGGGAATGAAAAGATAATTGCTGGGAACCAGGACAAGAGGTTCACAAAGTAAATGAATGTGAGAAATATTATAAGGAAGTTGGAAAAGTCTCCCTGAGCAGTGCATTGAACCTGAGTATTTCAGATCCATTGGGCAAACTAAAGAAAGGAAAATAGCCAAGAGCAGGGATAAAGAATTCACAATTATCTAACTCCTTTCCCTGCAACTGAAGGAAAAGACAAGTTAAGAAGAGAAGTCACCAGGGCAGTGTAATCAAAATAAGTGCTAAAAATGAGCTAATGCAGATATAATTGCCATTATCACTACTGCATAAATGATAAACTGTACTTAACTAAACACCATAAATATAAGGGATAGTTAATAAACTTTTTTCATTAAACTCACCCTTTTTTGGTAATGAATTTGCAAATGCAAACAAGATATCTAAAACACATAAGGCAAAGCTTGAGAAGACATAGTTTTATAAGAAAACCCTTAAGTATACTAAAGTGGCATCTTACCTTTGAACAGAAAACAATTCTGGCTAGAAGCTAATAAGATTACATACCATCCAAATGGTCAAACTATATCCTTAAAATATGATGTCCACTGAACAACAGGAAACAGAGAGAGATGGTGCAGGGTGGTATTTGGCTATAACCCTGATATGGCTGAGAAATAGAAGCAAATGACAGCAGTGGAAAAGGACAGCCTGGAAAGCATTAACTGAAGTCTTCTGGAACCAAAGATGTCTGAAAGTTGGGAAGAGACCAAGGTAATATTGAAGATAGCAGCATCTTCTAATGACCAACAAAGAAAAAAGATCTCACAAAGGACACAGAATGGAAGACACAGCTGTAAATCCAGATCTTCTTTTGGTTACTTATCAGAATAATGAAAATTGAAACATCAAAATTAACTCACTATTTTTTGAAAACAGATCTTTTCTGACTATGTCCAATGAAGGGATCTGGAGACAATGACATCAAGTGGCAGTGAGTATACCTAATGCCCAGATTTGGTGTCCAAATATAATTTATCTCTGAGAAGAAACAAAGTTCCTTCAATAAATGTCTAATTATAGATTCGGTGCAGGGACAGTATGATAATGATCTTGAAATATTTTTATAGTGCCATAAAGCATAAAAACACTTCAAAAGTGTTGCAAGGACCAGAGTCATCTTGATGGAGCTAGTACTGGATAAGTTTGAGCATAAAAAAGAAGTAATAATAGTCATAAATCATTATAATGCTGAGTAAATAAAAATTCATGGATCCAAATAATGACAAGGAAAAGAAGAGGACCAGGGAATAGGGGCATAAACCTCCTTTTCTACAGAAAAATGTCTGCTAATAAATGCAGAGAAATAGAAAATCACACTTTGTAAGTATAATGCAATAATTGGTTGATACAAAAAATGTTAAACTGGGTCAAGGGTTATTGAAGAACAAGATGTTTGTATGGTATCAAAGTATTACCCTTTGATTACTCAGTAATTGCAAAGAGAAAAGTTTTCATTTGAGAAATCTGGTGAACACCAATGAAGAACTCATTTATGAAGTAGATATAATAATAGTAATTGCATCAGAGAGTTGTTATGAGGATTAAATAAGCTAATCCATGTAAAACATATGCCACTGGACCACGGAGTAAAGAAAAAATATTTTAATACTAGTATAATAATCATTCTTATTCATGGTATTTTAATCTAAGTACCAATAAAAGGCCCAGAATCAAAGCAGTACAAATCACTTCCTTTTCTTTTTTTTTTCCATAAGGCACAACCCCAATAAAAAAATCTTAGTAATTGTAAGGCCTATATAAAAGTTACAAACTCAAGAGCATAGATCCAGAAATAGAGAATGTCTCCATATTTAGAGGGAACTTGTGTGGACAGTTTACCTTTCCAGAGCCGAGCTGCTCCTAAATTCTTTTAAAAAGGGATGAAAGCTTCTCACACTTCTCCCTTCCCCACAACAAAGAAATGTGAGAGAATAAAGAGTTTCAAAGAGAAAAAGAAATGGCTGAACATAAGAACATCCTTAGTTCCCATTACTACTATTTTAAGGGAAAAAAATGCTTTGGAAGAGCTGAAGTGGAGATCCAAAGAGAAAATGGTGGTTGTGATTTCTCCTAAGAACAAAGAGTATTAAAAAATATGAGGTACATATGATTTCAGTGAAAGAATTTATTTTCCTCCTAATAAGGCTTTACCCTTCAGAAAATGTGTCTGATGAAAAAAATGTTACCTATTTGAAATTGTTTAGTCCTCATCACACTTCTTCACCTTAGGGGTAGTGTAAGGTGGTAGTGATGGAGCCACTAAGGGTTTGCTGTGAGTATCTCTTCACCAAAGCCTACATTAGCAGGTGTTGTTGGACTTTGCTTTTCATGCAATTCTTCCTGAATAAATTCCATTACCATCATCCAAATCCCTTTGCCAGAGAGCTTTCACTAGAAACTGGGGCCAGCCCTGCCTACTGCACAGCAGGTCAGGTCAGAAGTACTAGAAAATTAATATTCATTAGCACACTTTTCAATCCATGACAAACAAGATTTGCAGTGTTTATTCCCAGATATTTAACCCCTCTAGTTGGATAACTTTAAGGTGTGTATTCTGCTGATTTTCAGAATTCTCCGATGGGATGAATCATTGGTTTCCTACAGCAGCATTTTTCTTCATAAAACATATTTTATTAGCTGTCTTTCCTTCCATATCTCACTTTCCCACTCCTTTATTGGTGTTTTCTGGGACCACCTCTCGAATAAGCCAGAAGCCTTGTCCTTCTGGAGGAACACACATTGCGATGCTTAACTAAACCAATTTATTGCTTCTAGAATCACAAATAAACTGCATGACCAGATCAACCATTGAGACTAATAAATAGCTACATTTATAAAAAAAGTCTTTTTTAAGAAAAGTTACAGTGGAAATGTGCATCTATAATCTGAGAGGATGTAGAAATCTGGGAGAAGTCTCCAGGTGCTTCCTGCTGTAAGTGTAAATGGTTGCGCTTCCATGAGTGGCTAAAGGTGATTTAAAATCTCTCTTGAGCAACATTCATATCTTTATATGGAATATTATACTAAACATTTGCCAAATACAAGAACATAAACTCTGGAATGGGGCTCTGAAAGATGTTAAGAGTTGTGGGATGAGGTCAATTGTGGCATAAACAATAGCTGGTCCCCGGGCTGAGGTAATTTACTAACCAGCAGTTTTTTAACACTTCGCTATTTTAACAATCAATTCAGCAATACCAGGTAGACTCACTCTCAGTCCTATTTGGATAAATAGAAGATTCCCAAGGTTGTAAAAATAGCATCCTGTTAGCAGCACCTCATAGCAAATGATGATACAATACAATTTTGGGAGTAAAAGTGCAGTGTTTTAAGTGCTTTGATGTAAAAGTCACTTCCTTGTTTATCAATTTTAAAAGAATTATAACAAAAAACATAGGACTTAAACCAAAAATAATGTTTTTTCCCTTCAAAATAACTTCAGGATCATTATTACAATTATCACTTTTCACTGTTTTGTAAATAAGTTGAAAAAAACAACTGTAGGACAGATTACACTATACTATACAGAATAATTATAATAAAACACCCAAATAACTTCGAAGGTCACTTTTGAGTACATTTTCTTTCCTTAGAATAGTTTCAACCATAAGGGAATATTTTTCAGATTTAAAATAGTTATCTTTTATGTATCTTTTACAAGATTATCAGTTAATGTATATCAACTAGAGATGCTGCTTCTGTGAGCTTTATTAGAGCTTACAGAATACTGGTAGGGAAATGTATGAATGCAAAATATACTATGAATCTTATCTAGACTCTAAAGAATCATTTTATGAGTGATTTACTTACATGTATGCCTCAGAAGTATACCTACAGCTACAGGTAACTACTGGGTCCCAAAATATCCTTTTAAAGTGGGTAAGTTTTCTCAAAAAAGAAGCTAAAAAGTAAAAATTATTTTCCGGTACTTTCCTTCAAAATATGATAAAGGTAGAAAAAACAAAACACATGAATAAGCATAGCAAAATAAAAACAAACTCTTAGACTATAAGAACAAAATGGTGGTTGCCAGAGGAGAAGGGGTAGGAGGACTTGATAAATTCGGTATAGGCTGTAAGTTTTATAGTAGTAGATGGAAACTGGACTTTCAATGGCAATCATAGTGTATTATATACAAATGTTGAATTATAAGGATATATACCTAAAGCCTATATAATGTTATAAACCAGTATTACCTCAGTAAAAACTTAAGTAGAATAAAAAGATTATCTTCCAATATTTTCATAGTGCATGATGGGTATTTAGTGTAAAAGTGATAAAAAATGTCAAATAACTGTAATCTAGCGATTATATAACTATGCAAATGATCTAGAGACAGTGAGAAAAAAAATTAAGAAAAGAATTAAGTTACATCAGAAATTTCCATCAAAAGTAGACTTTGCTTCCAGAAAGGAAGTTATGTGAGCCTAAGTATCAAATCCTTATTATTTCCTTCAGTTTAATGGTTTTCTTTCTTTCTTGTCTTCTTTTATATTGAGTGTCTTTATCATTTTCTTTTATTGAATTTTAATAATGCATTTTTCTCATACTCTCATGTGTTTACCATAGAAATACATACATCCTTGGCTTATTAATCTAATATAAAGTGGTTCCATCTTCCAGAAAATGAAAAAAGAACATGGAACTCAGTTACTCCATTTATTACTTTTTCATACTTCTGTGTTTTATGTATTTTAATTCTAAAAATATTTTGTCAAATCAAACAAGCCTTCATGGCCTTTGGTAATCTGCAGTTTTATTATTATAAGCCTCAGTATGGGGGATTTTTTGTGCTTTTCTGCTTTGGATTTGTATGATTACTTGAATCTATAGTGTATCTCTTATTTGTTTTCAGATTTTATCTCTTTGAGCACTGTTTCTGCTCTATATTCTCTCTCCTCTCCTTCTGGGACTTCAATAATATTTATAGATCAAAAATGAAATAAATGAAAATTAAGACTATTTCATTGTGTTCCATATGTTTCCATATGTTCTTGCCTATATTCTGCATCCTTCTGTTCCCTGTGTGTCAATCTGGATATTTCCTTCTCATATAACTTTCAGTGTATTATTCTCTTTTCCACTGTGTTTACTATGCATTAAATCCTTCTATTGAGTGTTTAATTTTCTATTTCTTGAATTTCTGTTTGATAATGCTTTGTTTTCCATTTGTTACTTAAATTCTTTATAATATGAATGACACTCTAGTTCTCCTCCCTGGGCTTCTTTTTTTCTCTAGGTGACACTGCTGCCTTCAAACAATTTTTTTCATATTTCATCCAGTTTTTATAGCTCTTCTCTTTTAAGATGGTTGCTCTGAATCATTTCTAGAAACAGAAATCCCCCTAACTGGCTCTTTTTTCTCCAGTCTTGAAAATGAGTAGATAATAAAATTTTACCCAATTCTGGAAACAATTTCAATATGTTTAATATGTATATGGAAAAATAGTAAGCTTGAATCTTCTAGTGAAAGATAGAAATACCGCATTTAAAATTGAAAGGTCAAGCTTTTACAGGAAAATATAAAAGCATTTTTAAATACAAAATAACAAATATGGAAGAGACACACCAAACCCCACAAATGGCCACAAAATATATAGCCACAAAACATCATACATTCTGCAAATAGAAGTTCAACAAACTGTCATATTATCCTTAGAGAAATGAGAGTAGTATACTGTATCCACGAAATAAGAAATATTGATACAAAACTTATATATGAGTCCTTAAATTATAAAAGACCAACTTGCAGAATGAGAAAAAAATTAAAGTAAACCCACTTTTAAGAATTTTTCAAATTCAACACCTTGGAAACCATAAAAAAGGCAGAATCGAATGCATGTATATGGTTTGGAAGCCATCTGACTCAAAGTAAATATTCACCTTGTATTTTTTTTTTTTTTCAGTTTTGGAGTGAGAATAAGAATAAAAATTGAGCAATGGATTTTAGTGGCTGATTGGTGCTCAGACATAAACTAAGATAAATGAATACCTTATGGTAGTGATTAGTTACTAGATATTAACCTTTTTCTATTTAGATTTTAGAAACTATATTTTTATAAAAGGCACAAATATATTAAGTGTATGATCTAATCTGATCTTCTAGTTATCGAGGTCATTGAATAACTGATCCTTTGAATCTTGCTATCCGAACTGGACATCACTTCTTATGACTTACTCAGAATTTGGTCATTTGGTTTCTAAAAACATACAGCTGTAGCATAAATATTAACCTTAGAACCCAAAGCTATAAAATAATGACATATTTCAGAAACCACACTTACGGTTTGTATTCAACTAAATAGGTGTTAATATAGTGCAGTTTTGATCAAAGACAAACAAAATGTAAGCTTCTCTCTCAAAATTCCATGAGACTTTAAATTCAACATTTTCTCTTTCCATTTCAACTTTGACTATTAATCATAGAAATTGTAGTGTTTGGAAAGAATGCAGGGAAACTACTATTTGAAGAACCCTCTTAACATATAACATTATGAAACCACATAGCATAATATGATAATTAGTAAATGTATATTGTGAGCTGTTTAGTAAACCCAAGCTCAAGAATTAAATTATTTCAAATTATGTGCCATATCATATCATAATATGTTCCTTTTCTCAAAAATGTAAAAGGGAAAAGGAATTGTGTTATCTTCATCTACTGCCACCCTTGACAGCCCATAATCAGCATTGAGACTTTCCTCCTCCTTTACTACAGAACAATGACTCACCTAGAGTTACATAATGTTCAGTTCCTAAGATCCAGATCTCACATTTTCTCCTTAATCTCAAAAGTGCTTATTACTTAAATAAAAAAAAATTGTACGGAAATAATCAAGATATAGCGAAGGGAGGTAAATCGCAAACAACTGTAAGATGTGCATTCTGTTAAGATTTTCTAATCCTCCATGCTCTCTCACTTGAAGCTTTACAAGTGTTGACCCTACATTTGCATGACTGAGTGTAAAGGACTTTTTAATTTGTGCCCTAAGCACCTAGCTTGATGTACCCTTATATCCAGATCAGTATAGGACAGAGCCCAGAAAAACAGTATTTGAGAGATAAGCAAAAGGAAAGAACCTCACAAGAGACACTGAGGAGTCAGAGAAGGAAAAACACACAAGTGATGTTATAGAAATCAAAAAAATAGAGCATGTTCAGATGATAGCAGGTGAACAGGTGTCAAATAAGATTATGTTCAAAAAGTTTCCATTCCTAGGAACTACCAGTTCAAAGGAAACATATATGATCCTTAAATATACAATAAGATGTTCAACTTTATTTTAAAAAGTTTAAATGCATATTAAAGCTTCAAGGAGACACAATCAATGCATTATTTTGGAGAGAGGATCAAGAAATGATCTCTCAAGCATTGTTGGTAGAAATATAAATTGGTGCATCTTTTATGAAGCTCAGTGTTGCAACATCTATAAAAATTACTTTGACATAGCAATTCCATCTCTACATACTATCTACTATATTATTGACATATGTTTTTGAGGAAATACATTGCAACTTTGTGAATGCTGAAATGACCTAAATGTTACAGTGCATGGGTAAAAGAAACATCATAAAATTAGTAGAATATTATACAGTTGCTCAAAGGAGTAAGTGAGCTCTAATACCTATATGGAAAAATCTCTAAAATCTGTCTTTATATGAAAACATATAGGAGGAGAACAGTATTTTTATTATGAAAGAATTTATAAATTTTTTAATTAAAGATCATCTTGCAAATTTTTCATGAAATATTTCTAGAAGGAAACAAACACGCAACTGGTGGTAGCTATTGCTCCTTGAGATGGAAACTAAGCTGGAAAACATGATTTAGAGAGATCTACTTCCTTTTCACTATACCCTTTTAAATGTTTAAAATACTGTTTAATATGTATATATTATCTATTCAAAAATGTAAAAATAAATAAAATGAAAGATTTTCATTGTATTAAACAGAAAGGAAGTTGCAAATAACCTTAGTAGTTACTAGTTCAGAGACACAGTAGACATAGGAGCCATATTGCAGTGGAGTTAAGCAGTAATCTTGAAGGAAGTAAAGATATTCTAGTGAGAATAATTTTTAAAATTCTTTGGCCTTTGATGGGAGGTTAATATAGCAGTAGCCAGAGATGGACTCAGGGTCAATAAACTGTGGGGTAAACATCCATGTGGGTATTGATGTCTCTCAAAGCAGAACACAGTGGGTAGTTGTGTAAAAAGTGTCTGACCTTTATTCTTTTCTATCTAAATAAGTGCTAATTGCATACCCAGTGCTTTTTAAGAATCATTGTTCCAAGAATCATTGTCAATAACCCCTTTACTGGAATTGGAAAATGTGACTTCTGACTCTGTTAAACTGTGTAATTTTCGCAAGTTATCTCATTTCCCTCTATATCACTTTCCTCGTCTGCCCATTTCATACAGATGCTGTAAGGATTAAATGAGTTAATAGAGGTAAATCACTTAGAAGCACGCCTGGTACATAGTAGGCACTGTGTGTATTAGTTTGCTAGGACTGTCATAATGAAATACCAAACACTGGGTGGCTTAAATGACAGGAATATATTTTCTCAAAGGCCTAATGGCTAGAAATCTGAGATTAATGTGTCAGGAGAGTTAACTTATGAGGTTTCTCTCAGTGGCTTGTAGATGACCATCTTCTCCCTGTGTCTTTATATGGTTTTCTCTCTATGTGTGTCCGGTTCTAGTCTCATCTTCTTATAAAGACACAAGTCATGTTGGATTAGGATTTGCCCTAGTGACCTCATTTAACATTATCAAATGCAGTTACATTATGAGGTACTAGGGCATAGGGATTCGACATATGAATTTTGAGTGAATACAATTCAGCTCATAACATTGTATGTTTGTGGCTAATATAGTATTCAGGATAATAGCAGATATTTGGGTACAGAGGAAATCAGTGATATTTGATTAATACTCTATTAATATCTTAAATGGATTAAGGGGAGGACCAGGGTCTTGGTGGATGACAGGAATAAAGAAAGAGAAATTATGTTAGCGTATTCAATGCCCGCTCTTTCTATTCCTCAGCTCCCTGCAATCTGGCTTTCCTAACTCTGTGGTAAATGGGCCTTAATTCTCTCAGCAATGCCCTAGTTTCTGAATCTAATGGCTAATTCCAAGTATCCATCCTGCTGACTTCTTGGCAGTGTTCAATATTGTTGAGCACATTCCTTATTGATTCTCTTTCCTAGTCCTTCATTGCTCTTCTTTCCTTATTTTCCTCCATATCGTATTTCTAAACTTCACTGGATCCTATTCCCTGATTTGGATGATCCATTGACCCAAAAACTATGGAAAGGAAGGCTACCTAAAAGCTTTTGGGAACACGTTCCACCATTGTCATGAATGCCATTTTAAGGACTTAATCACCCCCTCTACTTGCTTCTAGAACCATCAAGAGAAAGAGAAAGTTTTTATGTTGATTTTCCCTGATATTCAAATGACTAATAATGTGTCACTAAAATAGGAAAGATACAGAATGCTATGTTTTACTCACTTGCTGAAACTATCAGCTCCATCCAAGCCCCCAAAGATAGTTAAATGTGTCACTTTTAGCGCCCTGTATTCTGACCTCTACTACATCCCTTCAAGCAAAAGTGGATCCTGGCAGTGTTGAGAATTGGTCCAAATTAGTTATTATCAAACCTATCCTGCTTTTTCCCTCTTATGTGTTGTCATGGTAAGTAAGAGGGAAAATAATAGAAGTTTTTATGATAAAGGCATGAGAAATGTTAGGGTTTTGTGAAATTAAGCAAGTCTTATCTTTAGTGTTTAGAAACTTTATGTATTTTCTCTAAACTCTCAAGCTTGGTGCAGACTGTCAGATCCCTGGTGTAGCACTGCTTTTAGACCTCTTCTCTCCCATTCCTTATTTTTTCTCAGGCCACCTAATCTTTATCTCTAGCCTCAATTTCCATCTAGGTCACTCTCTTGTGTTCCGTATCCATACTCAAGTGCTTATTGGAATATTCCACATGTGTGTCCTGCCCGCGGCTTGCCCTCATCTATAACCGAATCTCTTTTTTCTCCCCGCTTAATGCTTTATTCCCTTTCCTGAATAAAAAATACCTATGGTCTTTACCTTGACAAATGGAAACTATGATCAACTCCTACTTATCTCTCTCTAACCCCACCATGTATTTCCATTGACATTGACTCTCTGATGTTTCCTCCATATGTCTACAGCCTCACACCCACTTCTACTGTCCTACTTTCCTGTGCCATCATTTATTGCCTGAACTCGCAATAGCGTGCAATTTCTCCCTTCTCCAGTCTGTCTTTTGTATTTCTGTCGGAAATGTATTTTTCAAAAGCCAGATCTCTTCATTCCCTGGTTAAACATCTCTGTTGAAATCCTGTTGCATACAGAAGAAAAGTCCAAACTCATTAACCTGGCTTGGAGGGTTCATCAATATCTGGCCCCAAAGTAATTATCCCTGAGAGATTTGTTTGTTTGTTTTTTAATTGCAGTAAAATTTACATGCAGTGGAATTCACTTATTAAGATTATGTGATTAGTTTTGACAAATATGTGCACCCATGCAACCAATGCTTCAATCAAAATACAGAACATTTTCATTACTTTAGAAAATTCCCTCATTCCCCCAATCAATTCTCACATTCCCATAGACAACTACTGTTTAAATTTTTATCATGATTGATTAATTTTGTCCATTTTTGACATAAAGAATGGATTCTCTTTTCATTCAACATTATGGTCTTGAGGTTAATTCATACTGTTTCATATATCAGTAGTTCACTAATTTATATTGCTAATAAGTTCCATATACTATAATGATACCAATAATTTCAATTACTTCCAATTTGGAGCAATGATGAATAAGGCAACTATTGATTATTGTACAAATGTTTTTGTGAAATTATGCTTTCATTTCTATGAGTCAAAATATATGATTGAGATTACTAGTCACATTGTAGATATATAGTTAACTGTATGTTTGTTAAACAGTTTTATAAATTAATTGTATCATTTTCCACTTTACCAGTAATGCTCCATATCCTTACCAAAATTTGGTGTTGTCAGTCACTTCAGTTTTATCCATGCTAGTAGTTTAACTGTGGTTTAAATAGCTTATTCTGGTTTTAGTTTCTATTTCCTCAATAATTAATTAATATGAGCATTTTCCTATGTGTTTATTGAACATTTATGTATTTTCCTTTCTTAAGTGTCCAAGTCTTTTCAACATTTTTAGTTGGGTTGATCGCTTTTTATTGTTGCATTAAAGGCATTCTTCATGTACGTTTATGTACCTTTACTACGAAACTTCTGTCAGATAGTTGTATTGTGAATGCTTCCTGTCAGTTTATGGTTTGCCTTTAAGTTTTTTCAACCACTTCAACAAACAGACATGTTAAACTTTGATGGTCTAATTTATCATTTTCTCTTTTAGTTTATTGATTCTGTGCCTTATTTAAGAAATCTTTGTCTACCCCTATATATTCTACCAAAGAAATTCTCTAGTACATTTCTTCTAGAAGATGCATAATTTTTGTTTTTTATTCACGTATATGAAGAAATTTATTTGATGTTTGCATATGTCATCATGTTCATCACTACTTCCCGTAAGATTATACAGTTGGTCAAGAATCATACATTGTAAAGAATTTCCTTTCCCTAATGAATTTCTTTGGTACCTATGCTAAAAATCAATTGATCCTATAAGTGTATATCTATTTTTGCATTCATTATTCTCCTCTGTTCACCTATTTTCCTATTTCTCTGGCAATATGATTATCACAAGTAATGTAGCTTTATGCATTATATATACATATATGTATATAAAAAACTTTATGCTCTTAAAATTAGGTGATGCAAGCGGCCCAGATTTTAGGTCATTTTCACGATTGTTTTGACTGTTCTCAGAACCTTGTATTTCCACATATATTTTAGAATCAGCTTGTCAGATTCTATTTTAAAATGTCTGCTAGATTATGGTTGGGATTGTACCAAATCTATAGATCAAATTAGAGAGAATTAGCATGTTAAAACATTGAGTTTTGCAATCTAATTTGAATGGTATTATTGTTCCATTTATTTAGAACTTTTATTATTTCTTCCAGCAATATTTTATAGCTTCCAGTATAGAGATATATCTAATATTTGTTAAATGTACTAGTAAGTATTTATGTTTTCTGGCCTGATTGCAAATGGAATTTTAAAATTTCATTATTCAATTACCTGTTGCAATATTTTGAAATTGAAAGTAGATTTTACATTGACCTTGTAGGTAATTTTTCACAAATTCACTTATTAGTTATAGTAGATGTTTTTCAATTCCTTAAGAATTTCAATGTAAAAATCATGTTGTCTACAAAAAAATGTTTCATGTTTTCCTTGTAATTTTTATACTCTATTTTCCTTGCCACATTACATTACCAGTGCATTTAATACATTGTTGAATAGAGATGGTAAAAGAGAACATCTTTGATTTTTTTCTCAAACTTATGGAAACAAGCTCAATGTTTTGCTATTAAATATGGTGTTATCTGTAGGTTTTGGTAGATGATACTATACAGATTTAAGAAGTTCTCTTTTATTTCTAGTTTTCTGAAAGTTTTTATCATGAATGTATATACATCTTTTTTCAAATGCCTTTCTTCATCTCTTGAGATAATATTATAGGTTTTCTCCTGTATTCTGTCAATTATAAATTGCACTGATTGATATTAAAAATGAAACTAGCCTCATATTTTTTTTAAATTCTTGAAGGAGCATTGCATCATAACATTACATGTGTGTAAGGTGCACATCATTGTAGATTAACCTTTGTATATACTACATTAAGTTCACCACCAACAGTCCAATTCTATCCCTCACCACGCCGTTGACCTCTTTTACTCAATTTGCCCAGCTTTACATTCTTGAGGCGAATCCCGCTTGATCATGGTGTTTTGTCCTTTTTAATATATTTTTGTCAATGTTTTTAAGGTTCCTTGAATGAATGCAAACTCAGGTAGTGGCATCTAGACTGACTCCATGAAATTGCCTCATTATCTGGCTGCTCCTTGCTGCAGTGAAGCCTTCTTTCTTCTTGCTCCTGTCCTCTAGTTGTCTACTATTGCAGGACTTCTGCATGGGATAAACATATATGAAGCTACATCTTTCTTCTGTACTTCTGCCATATTATAGTTGGAGGTTCTTCTGATCCACAGAGTTTTTTCCTAAACAATTCTATCCATCTTCCACGAAGTCTACTTAGGCCTTCTCCCCTCAGCCTCAGCTGCTGAAAAATCTGAGACCCAAATAGAAAAGATTTTTACTATATTCAATCCCCCTGCTAGATGCACTAGGATTCTGATTCTGTTGTTCCTTCCTCTTTCACACTTTTTGCAAGTCTTACACACTTCTTCCTTAACTGTTTTTTCAGGAATGACTTCTTATGGATGCTTTTCAGATCCTTGACCCTGGGCAGTGTTGCAAACCCTACTGGTTTTGTTTTTGTTTTTGTTTTTGTTTTGTTTTGTTTTTAATCTCCAAGTTCAAGCCCTATTTAAAATTTTTGCAGTCTATTCTTTTAAGGAAGTTAAAGAATGTGAGGTTTAATGTTTAATGTTTAATGTTTCAACAATGACCTTACTCAGGAATAAACCAGAGATATCCCTAAGCAGCAAGTGTCTAGGCCTTATGAGTAGAGCATGATCTTTAGATATTCCCAAGTCTCTCTGTAGGAACAACATGGCAATTACTGCCTCCTGAGGAGTTTCTTGATCTAAGTATATAATGGCTAACAAAATTCCCATGTGGCATTTCATTGCCCTTACGTTACATCTCAAGAACCCCAGGATTCCTCCAAGGTAAAGAAAAATGGGACTGAAAACTGATCCTAGTATACTTGTTTAAAATGTTTGAATCTGTATGTGTGTTTTTATATATGTATTTTGAAATTTTTATTCTGTCTACTAGATTGCAGTTTCCTAGAGGACAGTGATTGAATTTATTCTTTAACAGGTTTCTGTCCTCCTTGTCAACCAGCTAGCCCCCTAATGTACAGTTATACACCTGAGGCAAAGTAACTTACCCAGCTCTGAGCTGAATGATTTCTCTATAATTATTGTAAACTATTGGAAAAGCAGCACAGTCATTCAAAATGACTTTTCAGAGCAAAAGTACGTTTTTTAAATGAAAACATGACCTGTCAACCTATATTAGCTAGGATGGCAACTTTTACAGCAAATCATTCATCACTATAAAAGGTAACCTAAAGTTCTCTAAGACAGTGGAGTAGAAATGGGCATTCAAGCACATGTGGTAAGATTTAAATCTTCCTGCCCAGTCTTGAATCCCAGGGTCATCTCTTATCAGGAAATTGCCCTTGGGATGGATAAGAATGTTGAAACCCCACCATTTTCCCTTGCTCAAAATGAGTGCAGTAATATTTAGTTTAAAGATTCTTTTAATTGTTCTATTTTTCTTTGTTTACATTGCTATATGCCTTTTACAATACTGAATTTGCGCCTCAATCTGTGTGTATTTCACCCACACCCACTACTAGAATTATAGTGCCCTATACCACCAGATATTAACTCCTTTTTTCTCTTATGCCCTTCCACTCCTACTCCAGGTAGCCACAGTCTTGTATCGTGAATTTTGTTGAGATTTATCTGTTTGTTTTGTTTCTTTATACTCCATAGATGAATGAGACCTCACTTCTCTTTTTCTTTCTGGTTTATTTCGCTTAGCATAATCAAGTTTGTTCTTGAGGATTAAATAAATGTACCTCAAATATAATGCATAATCTGCAATAAGATGATGAGCATTTAATAGAATGTTTCATCTGCAATCACCTGATTCAGCTAATACTAGAAATTGTGAGCTAGAGTTATTATATTGGGGGAAAAGTGGGAAGGATTGTATTGTTTTAATGTTGTGTCTATAGGACTGTTTTAATAAAATTCTGAACATGAAGATTCTAGGAAATGACCTAAATATCTTTGATTTAAAATTGTTTATGATTTCTAGTTTTTAATTTAGGAAAGAGATTAAGAGAAAAATTAAATTTAAAAGGTAATGTGGAAAACTGCATGTCTTGAAGATATGTAAATCTAAATTCATTTTTTTAATATCTGATTTCAAGGTTTAGAGCTTATCAGTTAGTGACAGCAAGAACAATTCTCTCTTCTTGACAACAATAATAGAAATGAATCCAACAATCTTGTACAGTAGTATTGTGTGAAGTCATTCAAATTTCTGGGCTAAAAAAAACTACAAGACATCAAACAGAGAAGACAAACCTCTGAAACCTTGATAAAGAGCTTAGTTTTAAATGTTTGACTATAGATTTTATTATTCCATTTCAAGGATAGATGCATTATTAGCACAATCCCCTCCAGTGTTCAGAAATTGGAAAAATTAGTTCACAGAGGCTTCACTTTAAAATAAGATTCTCTCAGTTGAACTAAAATAATAAAAGTTATTTTCAACTTTTTAGAAGTTAGTATTTTTGTGCTTGCAGGAATATATAAAATTTGACAAATTATAAACCTGTTATGTAAATCCCATCTATTGAGTTCTTAATTTTTACTATTTGTATTTTTCAGTTTTGGAATTTCAGATTGATTCTTACACTTTTCAGGATTTTGCTGAAATTCCTCATTTTATGTAATTTATTGAACATATTAATTAGTTATTTTAATGCATAGAGCTAATAGCTCAATATCTTTATTTCTACTAGATTTGTTTCTATTTCACAGTTTTTCCTTTTTATTTTTAATAGGTTATTGTCTTTTGTCTTATTAGATTGAAGTTTTACTAACTGAACTATAGCATTGTATTTTTTAAATGGTAGAAGGTAATTTGAAGGGCATATTGCCTTAATTTTGTCTGAAATTGATTCGATTTGAAGCTTTATTTAAATTTTTGTGTGAGCTGGTCCAGTAATAGTTCACTTATTTATTATGGAAAAATACACATAACATAAAACTTGCTGTAACCATTTTTATGTGTATGGTTCAGTGACATTGCGTGCATTCATTTTGCTGTATGGCCACCACCACTACCCATGTACAGCATGCTTTTCATCTTACAGAAATGAAACTCTGTACTCACTAAGCAATAGCTCCCTATAACCCCTTTCCCTCCAGCTCCTAGCAACCACCATTCTATTTTCTTTTTTAAAAAAATCTCATCTTTTCCCACACACCACAAGCCTCTACTAACCACTATTTTGCTGTTACTGAGTTTGACTTTTTAAGAAAAGTATTCCACATATAAGTGAGATCATGCAAAATTTGCCTTTCTGGGTCTGCCTCATTTCATTTAGCATAAGATCCTCCTCGTTCGTACATATTGTCCCATATAGCAGAATATGTGTGTGACATTTTATTTATCTATTAATCTATTGATATACATTTAGAGTGTTTCTAAATCCTGGTTATTATTGGGAATAATGCTGCAATGACTATAGGAAGAATATCTCTTCAATATAGTGGTTTTATTTCCTTTGGGCACATCCTTGACCACACTTGCTATCTTTTGATTTTTTTTTTTTTTTTTGGTAACAGTCATTCTAACAGGTATGAGGTGATATCTCATTGTGGTTTTAATTTTATTTCCCTGATGATCAATGATGTTGAGCATCTTTTCATGTACCTATTGGCCATTTGTATGTCTTCTTTGAAAAAATGTTCATTCAGATTCTTAGCTCATTTGTAAAGTGAGTTTTATGGGTTCCTTGTATTTTGGTGGTATTAACTCCTTATAAGATAGTTTGTGAATAATTTCCATTCTATAGGTTGCCTTTTCATTTTGTTAAGTATTTCTTTTTTGTGCAAAAGATTGATGTAGTCCCACTTTCTAATTTTTGCTTTTGTCCCTTATGCTTTTGGTGTCATATCCAAATTTTTATTTCCAAAGAGAGAGCTTTTACATGGTATTTTTCTAGGAGTTTTGCACATCTTATATAAAAGTATTTTTTATCCATAATGAGTTAATTTTTGTGAGTTATATAAGATAGGAGTCCAAATTCAGTCTTCTACATATGATTATCCAGTTGTCTCAAAACCATTTATTAAAGAGGCGATCCTGTTCCCACTGAGCATTCTTGGTTACTTTGTCAAATCTTATTTGCCTGCATATGCATGAGTATTTCTGGGCTCTTTGTTTTGTTACATTGATCTGTCTGTTTTTATGTCGATACCATATTTTTTGTATTACTGCAACTTTTTAATATAGTTTGAAATCAATGTGATGCCTCTATCTCTGTTCTTATTCTTCCAATATAAATTTTAGAAATGCTTTTTCTATTTCTGTGAAAAATACCATTGGAATTTTGGTGAGAATTGAATTAAATCTATAACTTACTTTAGGTAGTATGAATATTTTAGCAATATTTATTCATGAAAGAAATATATTTTCATTTATTCATGTCATCAATTTCTTTAATCAATGTTTTATATTTTCAGTGTACAAAAATTTCATCTTTGATTAAATTGATCCTTAGCATTTTTACTTTTTGATGCTATTGAAATTGGGATGAAAAATGTCATTAATTTAATTTTTATATAGTTCATTGTTAGTGAATATAAATGCAACTGAATTTTGTGTTTTGGTTTTATATCCTGCAATTTTAATGAAATTGCTTTAGTTCTACCAGTTTTTGGTGGATTCTTTAGGGTTTCGTATATTTAAGGTCAGGTCATCTGCAAAAAAAGCCAATTGTACTTTTTTCCATTTGAGTGACTTTTATTCCTTTTTCTTGTCTAATTGTTCTGCCTAAGACTTCCATTACTATATTTAAAAGACGTGATGAGAGTGGTCACCCTTGGCTTGTTCCTGAGCTTAGAGGAAAAGCTATGTTGCGATACCTTCCTTCAATATCTAGTTTTCTGAGAGTTTTTAATCATGAAAGGATGTGGAATTTTTCAGAAGCCTTTTCTGTATTGAGTCAGTCATATTATTTTTATCCTTTCTGTCAATGTGGTGCATCACATTGATTAATTTGCATGTTGAACCATCCTTGTTTCTCAGGGATGAATTCCACTTGATCATTGTGTATAATCCTTTTAATGTACAGTTGAATTCAATTTGATGATATTTTGTTGAAAAATTTTTCATCTGTGCTCATCAGAGATACTGACCAATTTTTTTCTTTTCTTATAATGCCCTTCTTTGGCTTGGTACCAAGGTAAAATATTGGTTTCATATGATTTTGGAAGATTTCCCTCTGCTAATTTTAGGAAAGTTTGAGAAAGATTGATTTAATTATTCTTTAAATGTTTGGTGTCTTTCACAAGTGAAGACATCTGGTCTCATAATTTTCTTTCTTGGGAGAATTTTTTTTACAGATTCAGTCTTCTTACTCATTATTGATATGTTCATATTTTCTGTTTCTTCATGATTCAGCCTTAGTATGTTGCACGTTTGTAGGAATTTGTCCATTTCTTCTAGGTTATATAATTTAATTGATTTTGTTGAAGGAATATTGCACTATAATATTAAATATGTTCCAGATATACATGATAGTAAATCTACATCTGTATGTAATACATTAGGTTCACCACTATTTCATTTTTTCCTTCACTATACAATTAATCTCCTTTACCACATTTGCCACCTCACTTTCCCTGATCTCTTCCTGATCCCACTGATTGTCCTTTTTTGGCTAAAAGTCTATTGTTGTTTGATTAATTCATTTTTAACATCTGTCTTTGTTCAATTTAGTTCATTCATTTGCTTGATATTGCTATATACCATGTATGAGTGATACCATATAATGTCTTTCTCCTTTCTTGTTAAGCATAATCCCTTCCAGGTCTATCCATGCTGCTGCAAATGATAGGATTTCACCTTTTGATAGTTGTGTAGTATTGCATTGTGTATATATAACAGATCTTTATCTACTTATCTGTTGGTTGGCATTTAGGTTGTTTCCAGTTTCATGGCTTTTGTAAATAACTCTGCAATGAACATGGGAATGCCTATATCTCTGCAAATAAGTGTTGTTGTATTCTAGGGTAAATACCCAGTAGATAAACACTCAGTCATGGAATTTCCATTCTCAAATTTTTGTGGATTCTCCATGCTGCAGTACATAAGGGTTGCACCATTTTATACTCTCACTAATAGTGTATAAGAGTTTCCTTTTCTCCAAATCCTCCCCAGCACTTGTTATTTCCACTGCTTTGAATAATAGCCATTCTCATCAATATGAGGTGATATCTCATTGTTGCTTTGATTTGCATTTCCCTAATGATGAGAGTTAGAACATATTTTCATTTACCCGTTGGTCATATGTATGTCTTCTTTAGAGAAGTATCTGTTAAGATCATCTTCTCATTTTTAATAGGATTCTTAGTTTTGTTCTTGTTGAGTTTTATTAGTTCTTAAATATATTCTGGATATTAACCCCTTGTGAGATGTATAATGTGCAAATATCTTCTCCTAGTCATTAAGATATCATTTTTTGTTCTGACAAGAGTTTTTTTAGCTGTAAATTTTTGTTCTTATTCAAAGAAATTATGATCCTTTCTGTTTCTTTGGTATCACTTTAATGTCTCCTCTTCATTTCTGATTATATTTGAGACCTCTCTTTTTTTCTTAGTGTAGGTATAAGTTTGTCAATTTTGTTCATCTTAATTTAAAAAATCTTACTTTCATTGATTTTTTTCTATTTTCTTTCTAATCTATTGCATTTATTTCTGCTCTTATTGTTATTTCCACTAACTTTGAGCATAATTTGTTATTGTTTTCTATTTCTTGAAATGTAAGTTAGATTGCTTATCTGAGATGCTTCTTTTTTTCTTGTTACAGATATGTATTACCATAAACTTCTTATTTAGCACTGATTTTGATGCATCCCGTAAGTTTTGGTATCTTCTGTTTTCATTTTAATTTGTCTCAAGATATGTTTTTATTTCTCCTCTTTGACCTATTGCTTATTCAGGAGTGTGTAGTTTAATTTTCACATATTTCTGATTTTTTTTCAGTTTTTCTCCTGTTATTGATTTGTAGTTTCTTACCTTTGAGGTCAGAAGAGATACTTAATATGATTACAATCTTAAAATTTTTAAGACTTGCTTTGTGATCTAACATATGATCTACCCAGGTAATGTTCCATGCATTTTAGAATAATGTGCATTATGTGACCATTAGATGGAATTCTTGTTAGATGTCTAATAGGTCTGTTTAGTCAAATGTTAGTTCAAGTACAATATTGCCTTATTAATTTTCAGTTTCGATGACTATCCAATATCTGTAGTTTTTTAAGTCCCCTAGTTTTATTGTATTGGTCTATTTCTCCTTTCAGATGTGTTGCTATTTACTTTATATATTTGCATGCTCTGATGTTGAGTACATAAATGTTTATAATTGTTTTATCCTCTTGATATACTGACCTCTTTATTATTATACAATGACCTTCTTTATTGTGACAGTTTTTCGACTTAATGGTTTTTGTCTGAGAACAGTACACTGTCCCTGCTCTCTATTGATTTCCATTTGCAGAGAATATATTATTAATTCCTTTGTTTTTAAGCTATGTATGTCCTTAAAGCTAAAGGAGTCTCTTACAGGCAGTAGGTAGATGGGTCTTATTTTCTTATCAAGGGTTAGTCTATATCTTTTGGAAATTTAGTCCACTTAAATTTAGTGATTAATTGATAAGGGTTTACTACTGAACCATTTTGTTCATTATTTAATGAATATCTTATAGAGTCTTTGTTCCTTTCTTCCTGTCTTGATATATCCATTTGTTTTTCGAGGAATTTGTGATTAATTCTTTCTCTTTATCTTTTGTGCATCTATTATAGATTTGTGTTTTGTAGTTAACACAAGTTTTGCATAAAAATTACTGTAATCATTTATTTTAAACTAAAAACAACTTAACTTTCATCACATAAAATAGACCTATACCTTTACTCCTCCTCGCATTTTGTTTTTGATGTCACAATTTACATATTACATTTTATTTTCTGAATCTATCAACAAATTGTTGTAGCTATTGTTATTTTTGATACTTTGCCTTTTAACATTTATACTATATGTGTGTTTTACATATCACCATTACAATATTAAAGTATTCCAAATTTTGATATTAAATATATTCTATATTTAACATTACCAATGAGTTTTATATTTTCATATGCTTTCATGTTGCTATTTAGCAGTCTTTTATTTCAGTTTGAAGAACTCCCTTCATCCTTTTTATAAGATCAGTCTAGTGGTGATGAACTCCTACAGCTTTTGTTTGTCTGGGAATATATTTATCTCTCCTCCAGTTCTGAAGAACAACTTTGCTAGGCAAATTATACTTGGTTGGCAGAGGTTTTTTTTCTTCCAGCACTTTGAATATATTATCCCACTCCCTTCTGGTCTGCAAGACTTCTGAAATTTTTTCTGTTGCATTATGGGGGTTTCCTTGTAAGTAAACCATTGCTTTTATGCTGCTTTTAAGATTCTCCCAGTCTTTATCTTTTAGCAATTTGATTATAATGTGAATCTCTTTGGATTATTTTTTTTTGTATTTTTGAGTATCCTGATTCTGGATGTCAAGTTCTTTCCCTAGATTTGAGAAATTTTCAGCCATTGTTTTTCAGTAAGGTTTCTGTCTCTTTCTTTCCCTCTTCTTTCAGGACTCCCATCATTCACATATTGTCCACTTGATGATTTGCCAAAAGTCCCTTAATCTACATTCACTTATTTATTATTTTCATCTCAAGATTATTTACATAGACCTATTTTCAAGTTTGATGAAACTTTCTTTCACCTCATTCAGTATGCTTTTGAACACCTCTCTATGTTGAATTTTTTCAGTTTAGATGTTATATTCTATTATTTGTGTTTGATAAGTTTGTATACTTTCTCTTTGTTAAAATTGTTACTTTGTTCATGAGTTGTTTTCTTGAGATTGTTGAGCATCTTTATGACTATTATTTTGAATTATTTGTTAAGTCAATCACTTACCTCTTGTATTGCAGTCAAATCTGGAGATTTATCTTACTCTTTTGTTTGAAACATATCCTCCTATATCTTCATTTTCCTTGACTTTTGTGTAGCTTTCTGCACGTTACTTAAAATAGTCAACTCTTTTGACAGACTGACCTCATGTAGAAAATGAACCTCACCAATCAGTGTGGCCCAAAATTCTAGATATCTATCATACCCTTGTCCTGTCATACTTCTTTCTTTGTTCTTAGGACTCCCAGAAGATTAAGCTGCTCTAAGTTGCATCATTGCCCCCAAAGTGAATCAAATGACTATAAGCTTGTTCAGGCTCTTAGAAGACTACTAATTTCCTGCCTGGTCAGCTCCTAACTATAGGCTAATTGGAATACTGGTCTTCAGGCAGTTTATGGGAAGATCGGAATGTTAAATATGAAGTCTAGTTGCTGTCATAGAGATAAGGTGGGATAGAGAGCTTACACACTTGCCCTGAGCTGATCCAGGCAGACAGTTGTTGTGTTTGTACGTTCATGTATAACCAGTCTTTTTTGTTCTCTGTGGCTCAGAGGGACTCACTCAGAAATGTTGATGTCTGTTCAACCCCCAGAGCAAGGTAATTTAGGAGCCAGTCCCTCAGGAAGCAGCTTTAAGTGCTAGGGTGCTAGATGTGTATAGAGGAGAGTTTCCAAGGAGAAACTTCATTTTATTGTTGGAGTGAGCTGGGAGGTGAGGCAGAGGAAGTGCCCACAAGCTCTTTTAGGCTCCAGTAGGGGCCTTGTTTGCTCCCAAACACAGGATGATTAAAATCCTAACCCTTCGGCAGAAGCTAGGAAAGGGTATAGTCAAACCACTTCCAGAGAGACTCTGAAAGCTGCACATTTCTGTGCATCTCTGTGCTGAACCCAGAAAGTGCAGTAAGTGCTCTTATACCCATTTAAAAATTCCTTCTTTGTTTCTGGGTCCTGGGAGACTTTTGAATGCCAAGCCCCCTCAGTTCTTCAAGCTAAGTGATTTGGAAGCCAGTCCTTAAGGTGGAAGCCTAAAAAATTGAGATTCTGGATGTTCCAAACACTTCTGCCCTCAGGGAGAAGCTAGGATTTGGTAAATTCCTTTTAATTGTAAGTCACTATGCCAAGAGTTGAGTTTAGAATATATGTGTGTCTCAGCTTTACCTACTCATTTTGATCTGGGTTATTTTCTCAATCATCCGATGCATAGGAATTAATCAACTAGCTTCTGGATTTATCTCATAGTGAATTGGTCCAGGTGTAGCTGTATATTCAGTGCATTTATGGGAGGAGGTAAAGTTAGGAATCTTCTATTTCTCTGTCTTCCTATTGTACCAATTCACTCTTATACCTAAGTTGTGGTCCTTCAAGAGTTCCAACTGAAACTCATGAGTATGTTTACATGGACTCCTCCTTCTTGTAGAGCCCTGGACTCCAGCTTTTACCCCGAAATCCGTGAAATTCCTAATTCTTCTGTTCAGTTCTCAGCCTCTCAATTTCTGCCTTCCAACTGACAAATTCTTCAAGTACACTTGATAAGTCCCTTAACCTTTCTGTGCCACTTTCCTTGCCTGTAAAATGAGGTTAATTATACAGACCTTGCAGTAGCTGGAACTTTTGAATGAAACAACTTTTGTTAAACAGTACAATCCTTGGCTCTAATAGATATTCAGTACATGTCATTTTTCTTCTATCTTTTGTGGATCTAACCTTTCATTGCAAAATGTTCAAGGAGAAACTACAATGATAGCCATGTGGCAAGGTGTTTTAGAAAGGCTTTGAAGGGAAATAAAGTATTATTTCAACTGTCTTTTCACAACATCTATCTGAAGCACATGTATGCTTATCTTGTATGTGAAATCCAGTATCACTGCTCATCTCCTTTTTCAAAATAATCCATGAAAAAGTACAAGTTATTTGGAGTAAAATACCTAATTCAGAATGTAATAATTATAAACTAATTTGAATTTCATATGAGGAAGAGTTCTAGCATTTCGCTTACTCTTAGAAAAATAAAATGCATAGCACATGCATAAATATTATAAAGGTCAAAGGACACACATGGGCTTGGAGACACTTGTAATCAGTACCCCCCACGCACACCATGCACATAAAAATGTATAAAAATGAAAACACTTGGCACTACTTTAAAGAATGATGGATTACATCACAGAGAATATCTATTTTATTTTCTTGGTTACTTGAAAAGCGAAGTCTTTTTCCCCATCAGAACTTGAAGACTTTTGTACAGCAAATGTCTGAAATACATGTCATAATGCAAAGTATACTGCACAACAGAGACAGCATTTCCACTTGCCCTATTCTTCAGTTGCTTGAGCCCATTTTGTTTTGTGAATTTGTGACATCTAAATGCCAATAATGAAGAGAAATAGCTCTATCTAGTATCTTACCTGAACCCTCTGTTCCATTCAGAAATTTCCCCACCAGTTGTTCTCCAGAACAGCTTTCTACCTGAAATGTTACTCAAAGACATAGGCACCAACCAAAGAGGAGTTGGTCAGAGAGTTGTCTGAGGGTGCTTGCCAAATTTGAGCATACATCTGCCACTCCTAGCTACCTAAAAGAAACGAATACATATAATCACCAAATGAGATGTATTAAGAATATTCACAGCTGCACTGCTTTGAAGAGCCCAAAATGAGAGTAAGGGTGAGATCAACAGCCTAGAAGTACATTGTGTGGTAGTTATACAAAAACCAATACACAGCATTTAAAATGAACAAATTATAATTAGCTACAAAAATACCTAGCATATGTGTGCAAAAATCACATAAACATAATACTGAGTGAAAGAAGCAATACCCAAAAAAATATATTCTGCATTATTCCATTTATATAAAGCTCAAAACCAGGCAAAAATAGTCTCTAGTATTTAAAATCAGATAAATGCTTACCCTTTGTTGGGAGCGAAGGAGTGCTGTAATGGGGTACAAGTGGCAGGAAGGGACACAGGAGAGAGCTGTAGGAGTACTAGTAATATACTGTGTATGTGGAGGTTGCTTATCTTACTGGTGTTGGCTTTGAAAAAATGTATCAAGCTTCATACTCATTCATTTTTACACTTTCCTACTTCAATTTAAAAATTCAAGGGAAATTAACTCCTCACTCCATTTCTCCCCACCCCCCCAATTCAAAAACACTTGCAAAGCTGCTGATTGACCATTCTCTCAAGCACCTACTTAAAGATTATTCTGAGAGAAACTGGGATAAAAACAGTTTTTCCATTAATAAGAATTCATTAAAATCCCCTAACTCACAATCAAATGTGCATTTCCCTTCCTTTCTGTTGCCCCATGTGAGGACAGAGAATAAAAGTTGAAAATAGATAATAGGTACTTGCACTTGAGAGTGTCTTTAGGTAGAAGTGAGTAACTGTCAGGTTAATCCTAAGGGACAGTCTTGGAGAATGAGTCACTCATCAAGACATGCAGTCAGCATAATGCAAAGAAGCAAATAATATGAGTATTAAAAAGATATTTGTATATTCTTCGCTTAGCTAAGGAAAAATTATTGATCTTGGCCTGCCTCCACTGGTAAGTAGTGCTCTCTATATTGAACTGCAGCTTCAGAACCCAGCAATCACCATTGCTGTAAGTGAAAATACACTGAAACAAGAGACCAGCTGCTTAAAGTAGTTTGAAATGTTTGGTCTTTGAGTATATCTTCATATTAATTAATTTTGCTATTTAAATTATAAGATAAGAGAATAGCCAGCTGAGATGTTTGTCACTGAATGCTTTAGACCAGTATAATTTCTTTGACACAGCAGCTGCATATTGCATGGTAAAGCAGTTGCTTAAGGAATTGTAACAAACCAATCAATGTTTATCATTCAGTTTTACTCTTTGCTGAATTTCCTGGGTACAGCACAATTTGTGCAAATCTGCGAAATTATTTTGCTTATGTTTATCAAAAGAAATGAATTTATTGTTTTTGTCTCCTATAGATATGTATGAATTCTGCATCCAACGTGAGTTAGTTGATCTCAAAGAAGAAAGTAACTTGATGTTAATAGGGGCAGTACTCGGTGCCTAGCTAAACAAAATGTGGTTCTTAGATAGCAAAGTTGGCATTGCCTGGGAGATTATTAGAAATCCAAATTCTCAGGCCCTACTCACACCTATTGAATTAGAATCTCTACTTTAACGAGATTTTTAATGATGTTTATACACATCCATGTTTGAGAATTACTGCTGTAGGGTATATAGAAAACACTGCCTTTGACTGTCAACAACATTTTTCCCATTTTTATTAAATATATCGTGTTATTTCTTATAGCAAGTAAAGCATAATAATTTGGATTTGCGATCCAGCTCTCTCCAAACACATAAAAGAGAAGCTCCTGTATCGGACAGGTTATGAATAGAGGCAACCTATTAAAATTTCCTATATGGCTGGAAGCCTTATCTGTTTAGATCCATGTTTCTGTCAAAAGAACATTGATTACTTACAAGGAAGTTAGGAGTGCTAGGAATTCTAGTTAAAGATGATCAGTATAGCCCATCCCTAGGTCCGGGGCAGCAGATGTGTAAAGTACTCATACTGCTGATCGTGTATCTGTGTGTAGATTTCTGCTTGTCGGCAAGGGAACTAATGTGATGCTGAAGAGAATGACACTATTCCTGCTTGTGGCAAAAATGGCTTATCACCTACCAGTCTCCATTCTCCCTTTCCTCCTTTTAATAATAATCTCCCCACATGCATAGAGTTTTATCTGGGCATATAGCTGTCTAGCTAGAGACTCATTTATCATCCTGCCTTGCATGTAAGTGTGGCAATGCTTCTAAATAGAATAGAATAAGGAAATGTCTATACTTCTGAATCCCTTCTTTAAAAGGAAACTGTTAAGACTACCCACCTCCCTTCTCTCTTCCCTGAGGACACAAAAGTAGATGTAGATGGAAAAATAATTTAACCATCTCTCTAAGGGCAACACTGCAGAGCAGAAAACTTAGAATTAAATATCTATAAAGAGAAATTCCAACAAAACACACTAATTTGCCCTGTAGAATCCCAGAAAGACTGAGAATCAGAAGCACAAATATCTCAAAGACAGAGTGAAATACAGGATAACTGATTCAAAGTTAGATATTCAGGCTCTTTCTATAACCACCTGCCAGTCACCACTGTTCCACAACCCCATGGGAGTCAGTTTTCAACCCCTCAGACAATTTAGCCCAAGAGGTTTCAGAGCCTCGCACAATAGATGATATGAAAGAGAAACAGGTAAAATTGTTAAAGTTTCTTTCCTTTATTGACTTCTAGAACCCTAACAGTCGGGTTTCTAATCCTTCAGAAAGGAAACTGGAAAGTTCTTTTTCTGAACAAACAATCCAGAGAAAAACAATCCTTATAGATGCTCACATCTGAGGGTTATTCAACAAAATTCCTGGGACTACCCAATCATATAGAGCTTTTCATTCATTTTTTAGTGTTTCATTCTGAAATATAAATACCCTAAGATAACAATTCTTGACAACCTCCAATATTACTGTGAGACCAAAACAAAGACACTAGAAAGAAATGGAGCAAAAGAAAAGTTAAAATAAAAGCAATAGAAATAATTTTTAAAGTCAAAAGACAGTAAGAGAAAATCTTACATCCATGAATCAATAATACAATGTTGTAACAATGGAATAACCAGAAAACACTAAAGAGCTTTTGGAAGTTGCAATTATGAAATAAAAAAAAAGCTAGTTCAATAAACATGAGAAAATGTCTCATAAAGGAAAATGGAAAGACATCAAAAGTAAGAAAGAAAGGATAAGAAAGATAATTAACTTGGTATATCCACATCTGATAAGAATTTCAAAATAAAAATGGGTTAAAAGGAGCTTAAGAGATTGTAAAAAAGATAATAACATAAAATTTTCCAGAAATTAAGAAAATAGGTTTCCCTACTACTAAAACTAAAAAGTAACCCATGGACTGGGAAAAGATATTTGCACAACATACATCAGACAAAATGTTTAACCTCCAAAATATGCAAGGGGCTCTTACACCTCAATAACAGCCAAGATGTGAACAACTAAATGACATTAAATAAAATGTTTCTTCCTCCTCTCTCTTCCTGCATGCTTCTTCTCACCTTCATTCCTGCCTGCACATTTCCTTCAAAAATTATAATAAAAAACAAAATGAGATGCCACCTCACACCAGTTAGAATGATCTACATCAAAAAGACTAAAAACCTAGAAACATTAAGTTTATAGAGACTGTGAAGAAAAAGGAACCTCCTACACTTTTGTTAGGAATATAAATAGTGCAGCCTCTCTGGAAAATGTTATGGAGATTCCCCCAAAAAATAAAGATGGAGCCACTCTTTGGTCCAGTAATCCCTCTACTGGGCAAATACCCTGAGAACACAGAAACTTCAATCAGAAAATTATCTGCACACCTATGTTCACAGAAGCACAGTTCACAATAGCCAAGACATGGAAACAACCTAAATATCCATCAGCAGATGGCTGGATAAGAAGCCGTGGTCTAGATAAGCAATGGAATTCTATGCAGCTGAAACAAAAGATGAAATTGTGCCTTTTATAGCAACTACCTGGATGGAACTGGAGGGAATCATGTTAAGTGAAATAAGTCAGAAAAAATGACTGCAGGATATTTTCACTCATGTGTGGATATAATGAAAAAAACAAAACAAAACACATGAACAAACTCAAAAAAACAAAGAACACAAGGCTGTCAGGGGGTGGTAGGGGAGGACAGGCACAACAAAATGATGATAAGGGCAGTGGGACTCTGAAAGTGAGTGAAATGCACACGGCTTGAGGAGTAATTTCAATATCCTAAAATGCAAACAACAATGTAAACAAGACATAATAAAATTATATTTTTTAAAGAAGAAGTTTTCCAGAGTGCTAGTGCTCAAAAAATGAAACTACAATATAAAAAAACAAGAACTACACATGAATGAGGCATAACATTTTAAATGCTGGAATAGGCACGCACTGGTTGAGTAGTGGCTACGTCTTCTGCCTCTGGCTGTGCACAGTCCACATGCATCCCAACATGTACCCAGATTCACCTCCTGGGGCTGGAGGGAAACAACCAAGATGATCAACTAAAATAAAAATAAAAATACTTCCTCCTCTCTCTTCCTGCCTGCTTGCGTGCCTACCTATCTTTATTCCTGCCTACACCTTTCCTTTAAAAAGAATGCTAGAATAACAGAAACAAACAAACAAAAAACCCCTAAAAACTTCAAGAAACGAAAGATTGCTCACAAAAAGTCCGGTGTCAGTTTATAATCAGACTTCCTTCCCAGAAGCAACACTGTAAGTTGGAGCAATGCCCAAAAAATTTTGATTGAAAATTATTTCTATTCTGGAATTCTACATCCAGTCAAACTAACATTCAAGAGTGATAGAAGAAGATTGTTTTCAAGCTTAAAAAATTTCAAATGTATTTCAGGAAAGCTACTCTAGGATATGTTTCACTAACACAAGGAAATAAACCTACAAAGTGGGTCCAGGAGACAAGGGATCAACACAGAAGAGAGAAAGGAAAATTCTTTTAATGACAGAGGAAATTGTGACAGGACAGTCATGTATTTGGTCAGGAGAACAACCAGTACAGATTGAATCAGGATAACAAGGGACTCTAGGACCCCTGGGGAGTCTCCTGGGGAAGGCGAGAGGACATAGAACTGAGATATTCCTGGATATGTTTGACAGTAATGAGAACCTCTGTAATTCTATGGGAGAGTTAGGGGGAGAATTAGTGATTGGTTCACAGAAAGCTAAGTAAACAAAGAAAGGAAATTCTTGCTTAAAGAAAAAGTGGCAATTGGATTATTGTACACTGTATGCCTCATCTGTGAACAGCTTTATGTAGTCAAAATGATGCATAACACAGGGTGTTCATTTAACCAAAAGTTATAACACAACTATATTGGAAAGATAACGAGAGAAAGTGTGGGTATGCATTAAGAGTAGTAAATTCTGATCTTCCATTGCAGGAAATTAGTAGGTAATATATAAAATAGATAAATAGAAAAATCACACAAGAGGTATTTTGTGTGTAATTATGTAGATAAATAGAATAAATAGCTAAAAGAGTTAAAAGTTTTCTCTGAGGAGTGGTTCTTGGGCATAGGGAGGAGTAGGGCACTAGTGTATTTTTTTACAAGCTTTGTAGAACTAAGTTACTAAATTTGTGTTTTAAATTAATTAAATATGTTAATTTGATAAAAAATGATAACAGTGAGTCGAAATTTAATTTACTGCTCCCAATATTTTTATTTATGCACTCTCCCTCTCCTCCTCCCTCTCCCTCTCCTCCCTCTCCCGCTCCCCTCTCTCTTTATTTCTCGTTATTTCAGACACTGGGAAGAATATATATTTGTGGTGATCTCAGTATTCCTGAGATCACATCACAGCATATTCCACTTACATGAAGACTCGCCCTAGTAGGCTATTAATATGTACATGTGGCAACATTGCAACTACAGTTTCTAAGGTCACCATTCTTGAGCAAACAGATATGATAGCATGATGAAATGATGAAAATAAAACCCAATGCCTTTTTAACAGGAGTTATAGTCCTGAAAGTAAAATGAGAATTAGAAGTCTGTTTAAAGGAGTATCAGATATGAACTTGGGGCCTCTGTGTCCTAATCATTCAAGAATCTTACTTTCGTAGCCAAGAATCATCATCAGTTTCATCTGACATGAGAGGCAGTCTTTCTCCAGGCAATGCCAGATAGATGAGGCAGAATGGCATAGATCCAGAGCAGAGCCATGCAGGGCCAATAGCCTCCTGGGCATAAAGGAAGCCAAGCTAAAAGAGCCCTTCAATTTTTGTTACTTATTACCCTGACTTAGTGGCTCCTCAGCCATCTTTCTGACAGCCGGGAGCATTTACCAGTGGAGCATTCAGTCAACTAATATTATCATCACTGCATTAATAATCATGTTATCGTTTATCATAATGATGTTTGTTCTGAGAAAAGACTCAAAAAGGTTGGGGTTTCCATTTGGGAAAAACCAAGAGAAGAAAGGCCTCATAAGCAGAACAGTTGAGCTTGTAAAGGTATAAAAAAAGAGGACATGTAGAATTGGGAATTGAATACAGGGCTAAAAGGAGTGACTCCCAAGCAAGTGGCACATAAAGACTATATGATAAGCACTAGAGAAAAAGAAATTGTTTTCACAACAGTGTTGAGAGAAGATGTTTTAATGCCACAATCACTTTATATCCATTTTGCAATACTCTCATTAGTCAGATATCCCATTGGAGTATTTTCAATTATATAGCACATGCTCCTCCTGAATCCTCTCTGATCTCCTTACCGGATCTAGGAACACCAGTCTGACTTCTAATGCCTAGTACA
>RJWH01005274.1:0-81062 GCA_004363575.1 Solenodon paradoxus | reverse complement strand
CGGGGGTGAGGTTAGGGACAGATGCGCAGTGGACGGGGGTGAGGTTAGGGACAGAGGTGTAATGTGTCACCAGGGATGGAGATGTGCCCCAATCGGTGTTTCTCCACAATCTGATGGTTTTCCCAACACTGTGAGGGCTTTGAGGACACCCGGGTTGGACTGTGCTCACAGTCAGGGTTAGAAGTGAGTGGGCGCTGCCTACAAGCACATGATGCTGCTCATAAGTTATCCTATTAGGTTCCTCCTCTCTACCTCAAACTCAGGAAACCTGGCCTCCTTGGCCACTTAAACATGAGAATCTAGCCCACTTCCTGGCCCCTGGGCCAGAGGCTCCTGTTAAAGCTGCTCTGGACTCCGATATACGCTTCCTCATGCCTGGCACCAGCTGTCTGGCTGCCTCCCCCGATGCCATCTCCACCACATGCTGACCGTGGCAGGCGGTGCGCAGCCCTCTGGGTGCCAGCGGCAACCCTCCAAGTGGTGACACCAGGGACGCCAGGCTCCCCGCCAGCGCCGCAGCCTGAGTCTGCACGGGCCACGGTCCTCTTCCCTCCCCTGCAGCAGACGCGGACCCACGGAGACCCGCTCGTGGCGGTCAGTGTCCAGATTCAGTTTCCAGGGGACTTCACTGAACAGAGAACTGTCCTGTGTCCCAAAACAGGAGGCACGTTCACTCCAGAAATGTCCTCTCTTTGCCACTGCACGTAGCTGGCTGATTCACCGTCTGGAGTCAGACTTCTGACTATGTGCTAATTCGGGAGGGGTCACAGCAAGCAGGGACACTGAGCGTTTTCCCTGGAGTCAGTCTAGCTGGATGGATGAGTCGGACACCAGGGCCGGGTGATGTGTGACTGGGCGGGACCCTTGACGGCTTCCATCCTGATGCACCGTCCCTGTCAACACAGCGGCCTCGTGCGTGTTCAAAGGGTCAAGCTGAGGTCCCTGAAAGTGAAACATTCAATGCCACCAGCCTCACCGCAGCGGTCATCGCACAAACTGGACAGTGATATGAGACGTGTCATGCAAGACAGGAAGGTCACCCTGGATGTGGGCTGGGAAGGGCCGGGCTAGAGAACAGCAGGAACGTCGCTTTGTCCAATGAGAGAAGCCCGGCGGCGGGGAGGGACTCGGCAGGAGCAGACGGGTGGTCATTTCTTTTTGTGGAGGGAGAATCTAGCTCGTGCCCAGGCAGGTGGCCCGGCTCTGCCGAGTGTGGTCGAGGAGGAGGGTCCCTCTGAGCATCAGCTGTGTGCGTGTCCGCAGAGCAGAGGGCCCGACAGAAAGGCCGCGTTCTCTCCGGAGGGGTCAAGAGGGTCGGCTGTAAATGGGCAATCAGAGAAAAGCCGCGGCGCTTCGGGCGAGCTGTGGGCTCAGCGCAGGGCGCAGTGTCCACGGTGGGCTGACCAGCACTGACCCGCGCCCGGCCGCGGAGACTCGCTTTCACGCTCTTTGAAAGCACCACCGGTTCGTTCTTACAGCCACTCAAAGAGTCAGACGGGTCCCCGCTTCGTGCAGAAGGAAACTGAGGCTCACGTGCCGCCGGTCATATGACCGAAGTCCACCTCAGAGGCGGTGCTGTCTGTCCTCACTCAGGCCTCTGTCTGCCCCAGCGTCAGCCTGGAGCCTGGAGGGCGAGGGCGGAGCCGTTCAAGGACTGAACGGATGAAATACAAGCCTAGTGTTCAAGTCACAAAGCAGAGCGAGACTGAACTCTGGACGGTGGCATAGCCGCTGGTTCACATGGCGTCACCGCCCCCGCAAAACCGAGCCGCCCGAGGGCGAGACCCAGTGCTCGCGGCGCCACCACCTCACAGTCCGGATGGGTGCTGACTGTTTTCAAAGGGAAGATGCAGCAGGAATGAGGGAGCGCAGAGGCAGGCAGGCAGGGCGAGAGGGAGGAAGGAACATCTTATTGCTTTCATTTAGGTGTTCATCTTGCTTGGTCCCCTTGGCCCCCACACCCGGGACACAAACCCGGGTCCTTGGGAGGCGTGCGGACTGCACCAGCTGCAGGTGGCGGACTCAACGGCTGCGCCACCAGGGCGTGGTCGGTTCTGACTGATCCCGGGACCGTCCCAGCTCCATCTAGACCTGGAGAGGTGCAGACAGGAGGCTCCGCGCTCATTCTGCCAGCCCGTCTCCATGCCCTTCCCGTGTCACCGTCTGCTCTTCTCCCGACAATCTGATGACCCCCAGCCCTGGCGTCGTCCCGAGTCCCTCCGTGGGGTCAGGGCAGGGACGCAAGAGCCCCTGTCCCGGCTTCCACCACACGACCTGGGGAATGATGGCAGGATCTGGAGCCCGAGCTGGGGGCGACCAGGAGCCCCTGTGAGCCCCGGGACCATGAGCGTGCGGACCGGGGACATGTGCTCTCAGCTGGCGACCTGGCGCCTCTCTCCAGGGTGGAGTACAGAGGAAAACCTGAGACAAACCATGAAACTGTGCTCCAGAAATATTAATTTGATGTGATATTTGAAATGTGAGCAAACAATGCGACGTTAAAAAGTAGGTACAGTTTCTGCCTTACTGTTATTTCTTGATTGATATGCGTGCTTTGATTTTCCCCTCAAAGAAACCCAGGGCTATCAGTCAGGACGGTTTTACAGCTGCTCCCCAGCACCCTAACGGAATCTAACCACAGCATGACCTTTACTTTGCACGTACGAATATCTGCACCCACTTTTATTTGCACGCATCGCCTGCCGCTGCCCCAAAGATGCCGGTCAATCACAGCCCATCACCCCACATCCCCTGGAAAACATCTGCTTTGTCCATAATTCCTGCGACCCCCAAAGTAATTTTTCAAAAAACAAATGTCTCTGCCCAACTCTGATTACAAGTGACTGGACGTTGGGGAGCAGGACTGAGCCCGGACCGTGTCCTGCAGTCTCACTTAAAAAGAAAAACAGGCAGAGCCGCTCTTAGAGCTTGATGTAAAGAGAAGAGTCATCTGTGACTGGGTGGGCGTTGCGACCAGAAGGTCACCTGAAGTCAGGGCTGGAGAAACAGGTTCCACATGTGTGTCGGCCTGACGGAGGAGAGTCGAGTGAGGGGGAGGTCGCTGGCAGAAAGGATAAAGGTGCATCTGTGCAGAGAGAAAGCAGGGGAGAAACAGCGTCCTGTGAGCTGATCTGGATGCACGGATGGATGCTCAGGGGTTAGTTGCGTCCCTGAGCTCGAGACAGGACTCAGGCTTAGTGATGGAAGGTGAAAATATGGAGCCAAACTGAATACAAGGGTAAAAACCAAGACTGACCCTCTTTCATGGAGCGCTCAATGTCAGTGTTCCTGGGTGTGGCGGGGCTGATCCTCGGCCAGGCGCAGGGACCCCAGTGTCTTCTGTTCTGACGATGTCATTGCTACCTGCCGAAAAGAAAAAGAAGGCAGGAGGGATGACCCTCGGTGTTGGGACATCCTGTTGGCGGGCACACATGGAGGCCAGTCACCAGGCAGGCTGGGGAGAGTGACCCTGACCGGACGTTCCGGCTGGAGGGCAGCCTGGAGCCGGGACCCTGGCCCTTCTCACTGCAGAGCTCAGGCCTGGTCCTGGCTCGTGCCGCTGGGGCATTAAGTGGCTGATAAGAAAGAGGAGGCCCATTTTCTTTTCTTCCAAGGCGGGAGATGGAGTCACAGGAGAAGAACAACGCACAGTGGGGGCTTTAGTGGAAGACGAGAGTCGGCCTTCCTCTGGCCGCACCGCAAGCTCAGCGTCAGCTCCATGACACCCATGTCCCGCCGGGTCTGAAACACTCAGGGAGCCACCGCCTGGGAGCAGGGCAGGATGTGAATTGTGACTCCCTCACTCACCAGCATGCTCGCCTACAGGAAGTTTCCACACACATTCCCTCTGAGACCTTCACAGAGACACCAAGAAACAGCACGATCGTCACCATTTTAATAGAAAAGTAAATAACATGGCCAAGAGACAAACACATTGGACTTCACATCTCTGGGTGATGGGGATTTAATTCCGACCCTCTTACTTGAAGTCCGTTGGCTTTTCCACACGATCATACTGACAACAGTCTTTCTGAAAACTGTACTTAACCCACAAATCATTCACGTTTCAGAAAACTCTGCAGGCCCCTGCTGGCAGGGCCTCAGGCAGCAGGGCCCCTCTCAGGGTGGCTTCTGGCTGATGGGACACCCCCCTGCACGAGGTCACACCTGGGCTGGGACAGGAGGTCTGAAGGTAGTGCCTGGAGGCCTCATCCGCTGATAAGAATCAGAGATTCCTATCTGGAGTCCGTTTGTTGCTTCAGCCCTGCCTCCCTCCCTGTCCCATCAGTACTTGGGAGCCAGCAGACATTCAATTAAAAGAGGATTTGGGAAGCCCAGCTTCGTGGCCACAGACGGGCCCTGTGGGTTCCATCCACCCCTACCACGCAGGCCGCTGGAGAAGACGGAAAGGGACCGCCCTCGTTTCACAAACAGGAGCCGCGCTCCTGCTGGCTCCACAAACCCGTGTCTGCAGGAACGGGAGCTCCTGCGTGGCCCTTCCCCGGGGCCTCAGGTGTTCTGGCATCACTGTCGCTCTTGTCAGTGCTGTGTTGTGTCAACATGGAGGACCTAAAAGTTGAAGGATGAGACTCCTGGCACCTGGCCAGCTTGCTCAACTCCGTCTGCTGGGCCCCCCAGCAGGTCCTGCGTTCTGGGTGGAGGAGGAGCGGCCTGCTGCTGTGTGACCCTGCGAGCTCCTCCCGCCTGTCCTGCTCCCTGCTGGTTCCACCATCGGCCGCCCCAAGCAGAGCACTTGGGACTCTGATCCAGGTTTCTGCCTTCCCTCCTCGAGTTCTCCAAACGTGCCTCCTGGGGTTGTCGCCCACTGGGGTGACGTCACTGCCACCATGCAATGGTCCTTCTGCCCCTGGGAGTCGTGGTCCAGCACTGGGCATTCGGAGCGGCAAGTCCAGGACACTCCCCGCCAGACAAGGATGCCAGGCCTGAGGCGCCTGCCCTCTCCTAGGTGTGGAAGCTCGCATCTCCTCCTCTGCGTCTCCCTCACGCTGGGAGCAAGGGTGGTTTGAGAAATGTGAACGACCCCCAGGTGGCGGCGGGAATTCCAATCTTGCCCTGTTTTGAAAATAATTGCATGGGAAAAAAATTATACCCACATTGCATTTTCCAACAGACAAATGCAGATGCCACGCTAAACACACTCCGCTCTCGTGGAACTGAGAGCATGGTCCCACCTCCTGCCCCCCTCAGCCTGCACGCAGCACAGAGGAAGCGTCCCTTAACCAGCGGCTCTTGCTTTTAAAAGAAAGACACTGTAGACACTGATTGAATAAAAACTCACCAATTCAGGAAAAAATGTCCCCAGCCACAGGAGTCCCTTCGGAATGGTTCTGTGAGTGAGGCAGCCAGCTCCAGCGAAGCTTGAGATGAGCCTGCAGGGCTCTGTGTGGAGAGGACCTCCCAGGGGAAAGTCCTGGCCTGGCTGAAGCCCGCTGGCAGGCCCCTCATGTGCACCCCCCCGAGCCCCAGGCGCTCTGTGTCTTCCTACTCACCCGGCCTTTCCTGTCCTGCCCAGAAGCGTATTCCATCCCACACCATCGCTTCCAGCGGTCCGCTGAGAGTCCCCTGCTGTCACCTGAGCAGCTTCAGGAAATGGTCGACCAAACGGGACAGCAGATGAAGTCCATCCTGCCGGGTTGGTCCACGGCTGAGGGTGGAGCGCATCAGCCATGTGCTGGAAGGAGTCCCGAAGCACCGCACCGGCACGTGCCGACCTGACGCCTTCGCTGCAGACGCGGTGAGACGGGCCAAGGTCTGCCATCACGGTCTCCAAACGCAGCCCTGCCGGGTGACAGTCCACAGTTTTTATGCTCCAGGGCTGATGCCTTCAGCAGGCAGCACCGTCTTCTTAAATTTGCATCTTTTATCCCCATGGACAGTGCTCTCTGAGGCTACACACAAGTTCTAGCAGATTCCACTGGTGTGCGTGTCCTCACTGCAGCAGGCAGAGCTCCTGCTGCCCCAAACACTGACAGATGGGGGTCCTCACCACCTGCCTTTTGCTTTAGAGACCCTGAGCCCCTGCTGTTTCTGCAGCCAAACAGACTTCACCTAAAAGGAGCTGCTGTTTTTCCTGCTCTTTGATTTGCTCTTCGTTTGCTTAAAAAAGAAGGAATTTCTTTCTCCCTGGATAAGGTATCCAGCTACTGTTTCTCCCCCTTAATGCTTGATTTAGAGCCACCACATGTCTTTTCTGTCCCCAGAAGGGATCTTCCGCCAGGCAGGGGCACGGGTGGCGTCAGTGCCAATGGTGTGGGGTAGACGGGCGCTGGGTGATGAATGGGCTTCCAAGAAGGGTCTGAGGATGTGCTCATTCTTTACGGGACCTGGAATTACAATGTCACGCTGCTACCATCTTCCCTCTTGTGATGAAATTTTCATTTTTTATCTGTTCACCAAGGAATTCCATGTGAGTCACCCCGAAATTAATCTTGAATTCAGTTTGTATTTCCTGCCTTCTGATCAATAATTTATTGTAGAAAACTAAGACGAGTTCCTCTTTGCCAGATGGTGGAGAGAGGTCTGCAGACAACCCTGTGGACCGAAGCCTGGCCCACACCGTGCCTGTGGGTCTGGACCCTTCCAAGTGGCTCCAGAGTCGGATGTGGGCGATCTGGGCTGCTAGCCGGCCTGTGGGGCATTTAGAACCTGTGTGTGGACGTGCCCTGGTGGCCGAGCGGATGAGACCACCAGACATAGTTCACCTGGATCCCAAGGAGCCGGGTTCGAGGCCTGGACCTGGGGAAACAACCATGATGAGCAATTAAATCAATAAATACGTCTTCCTTCCTGCCTGCTCCCCTGCACTCCCATGCACCTCCTCTTAAAACACAGACAGAAAGGACCCGTGTCTCGTAGTGTCCACCTCGTGCAGGACCAGATTGAACAGCCCCGCCTGGAGCCTCCAGCTTTGCAGGAAACACGCTCATGTGGCTCTGCTGGGGTGTGTGGCCCCGACTGCTGATCCACAGCCCAGAACGCTGCATCACAATGAGATCTCGGCGAAAGCCCCAGGTCCCCCAGTCAGCAGCAGAGGATGCCAGCGTGACCTCGGGTGCAAAAGTGACCTTGGGTGCAGGAGTGACCTCGGGTGCTGGAGGGACTCGGGTGCAGGAGTGACCTCAGGTGCCAGAGGGACTCGGGTGCCGGCGTGACCTCGGGTGCAGGAGTGACCTCGGGTGCCGGCGTGACCTCGGGTGCCTGAGGGACTCAGGTACCGGCGTGACCTCGGGTGCCGGAGGGACTCGGGTGCCGGCGTGACCTCGGGTGCCGGCGTGACCATGGGTGCCGGAGTGACCTCGTGTGCAGGAGTGACCTCGGGTGCCAGAGGGACTCGGATGCCGGCATGACCTTGGGTGCCGGAGGGACTTGGGTGCCAGCGTGACCTCGGGTGCCGGAGTGACCTTGGGTGCAGGAGTGACCTCGGGTGCCGGCGTGACCTCAGGTGCTGGAGGGACTCGTGTGCAGGAGCCCTCCGCTTGTCTCACCCTCGGGGGACGTGCTCAGTGCTGGGCTGGTTTGTCTATGTGCCAAAGTCTGGTGTTAATGGAGGGAGGTCACAGTTCAGTGCCCGAAGGAGCCAGTTCAGAAAACGGAAAAGTAATTCAAAACCAGCGCAGAGCGCTGAGCTCAGTCCCCAAGCAGGGTGACTCCTCCAGAACAACCTCTCAGGGCTCCCCAGCACTGCGGGTCCTGCTGCCTTGAGGGCAGGAGTTTCTAGGAGATTGTTTCCCGAAGCCCGACCCCTGAACAAGTCAGCAGGGGGATGAGGAGGCGGCTCTGGGCAGTGCTGGGCCCCTCTGGGTGGGAGCCCCAGGCCCTCGGATGCTCACGAAAGGCCGAGTTTGCCCACAGGCAGGACCCGGGGCCCCGAGAATGTGAGGAGGGACTGTGGACCCAGGGCCGCCTGCTCGCAGAGGGAGGCAGAGGCTCCAGGCTTCACACACACTGGACAGACAGCAGCGAGGGCTGGAGAAGTGAAGAGAGGACGGGGAGGGCCCGGTCTCCAGCTCCGGCTGTGTCCCCTGTGCGGAGAGGACCAAGCTGTGTCGCTCTGCCAGAGACTGGTCTCCGGTTACAGCAGTATCTGTTTCTGGTCCAGTTGAAGGTTAGCACATCCTTCTAAGTGGCACAATCTGCTTAGCAACTTTTTAACTAACCCATGAAAATGTTCACGTCAGAGCAGACTGCTCGCCGAGGGACTGAAGGGCTGCGTCTGTCATCTGCGTGCTGGGTCAGAGAAGGGGCGCTCATGACCTCGCGACACATCGGTCTTGCTCCTTCCCTCCTCACATAACCCTTGGGTGTCCCTACCCCTGGGGGAGACGCGTCCTACCTCCCTGGGGTAGTAAATCCAAGGGTCTGGCTTCAATAAAATGAAGTATTTCTATTTTTTATGCTGAGTTTGGCCCTTAAACAATGAATCTACAGAGTTCAACCTGAATTTCTGCCTGGTTCATGTAGAGACCAGGAAGCACACTATTACGGAAGCCAGGAAACTTTATCTATTTGATATCAAAAGTCTCCGTGTCTGGCTACTTTTAAATTTCAACAACGATCACTTTTGTTTACATCTAGAACAGAAAAGGCATGTGACAGGCTGGCTACTTACAGAAGGCGGAGTGCAGTCCCGTAAATGTTTCCTTCCAAACGTGTAGATGCCGTGATTGAAAACAGGGGTTGTGAGACCTACCCGGCTGGAGAGCGGGTCCCTGCCGGCAGCCCCACAGCCAACCTCCCGTCGAGGCTGGTCCCCAGGTCCAGGATCTCCCGGTGTCCAGGGCGTCGCAGCAGGATGGCGCTGGGCGAGCCCGCCCTTGTGGCACCCCCTGCCTGTCCCCAGGCTGCAGCTGAGCTAATAAACCCAGGCCGTGAGCAGACACTCACACTCACCGACCCAGCCTGGGTCGTTTCAGTGTCTGTGCTCACATGGGCAGGTCACCTCAGAGCTCCTCCCAGAGTAAATGAGGACGTTGCAAAAATGAAGTTTAGAGAAGCATCTGCTCTCAGCAGAGCCTCTGCGCATGTGAGTCGCAAACAATTAAGTTCGCATGCACTTCGGTCATCACAGAAGAGGGACAGGACTGGCTGCTGGAGGCCTCGGCGTCTCAGCGTGTCGGCGTGAAGCTCCCGCGGCCCCGTCTTTCAGGGTCTCACTTCCCTGGGCAGACGTGCAGCCTGTCCTGCTTATGTTAAAAGCAATGCGACTTTTCAGCAGGAAGGGGCAGTGAAAGACACAGGGTGGAGGCCGAGCGGCACCACACAAAGCTTCTCTGCGACATGCTTTCCCTTCCAACCGAGAAAGCAAGTGCGGGGACACCTGCCAAGGTCTCCGCAGCTGCTCACCTGAAACCTTTCCCTCAAAGCAGAGGATGCGAAACGGTTCGGACTGGAATGAGAACCCGAAGTCACAGGCAGGCTCGTCGGTTCATGACCTCTGGGACCTGGGCAAGGTCCTTGGCTTCCCGAGTCCTTTCTGGACAGGACGGGACTGCGCCCTTGTAGGGCAGCTGGGAGATGAACGTTTGCACCTGAAGAGCTGCCGCTCCACCGCTGCTCTCCTGAGAGGTCCTCTCTGGTGTCTGTCAACCCGGTGAAAAATCAGCGTCAAAGAATGAGACGCTCATAGGCTGGCTGAGTCCGGCCGACTGAGCAGGTAGTGCAGCTCTCACGGCAGCGCCCCATCTCCAGGCTGCGTCTTTGTCCAACGTGTCTGGGTCTTGTCTAAGTCGAGAAACAGGTGGCGTCTCGATGAGCCGCTGTCCAGTCAGGATGAAGCGTTTGCGGGACTCCGAGGAGGAAGGCCTGGAGGGAGGGCACCGGGCTCCGGACACGCGACACCTGGTTTCAGGCTCAGCGCTGCCCCCTGAGCAGCTGAACACCCTCGGCGCCCGCCGCTGTGGCAGCTGAATGCGCCGCCTACTCGGGCCCAGCTGTGCAGGAGCGAGTTGTTGCGGGACCCCGACTCCGCCCCCCAGAACCCGACTCCGCCCCCCAGAACCCGACTCCGCCCCCCAGAACCCGACTCCGCCGCCCAGGAGAGGAGACGCCGCTGCTGCCTTCTCGTCCGCTAACGCATGACGGTCAGACAGGCTCGTGCGCGTGTGCCCCGTACCTACGCGAACGCCACGGCTGCTGCGGACGCAAAGCCCGTGTCCTGCGCAGCTCATCTCCAGGCCCTGACTCCCAGCGAGACGAGAACTCTGGGGAGCCACCGCGTTGAGGTGAGGCCGTGCGGGTGAAGCCCGCGTGGGGTCTGTGCCTTCCTGAGAAGAGACGCGAGACGTGGTCTCTCTCTTCTCACAGGTGACGTCGGGAAGGAGGCGACTCCCTGCCAGCCGGGCACCCAGCGGCCCGCACCTGGGCCTTCCACCTGCAGCCCAGCCCGTGTGGAGTCCGTGCTCCTGCTTGAGCTCCTTCCCGGGCGTTGGGACGAAGCGTCCGAGGATGGTCACCGAGCAGGCGGCGCCGAGAGGGTGCTGTCGGGGACGGAAGGACTGAGTGTTCTCACCTGACGGGGCGCAGAGCCCAGCCACACTCTGTCACCACTGCGCCAATGTCACTTACACTCGCTGACTTTCACCGAAGTGCTCATTCGGACCCTCAAAACTCAGAGGCAGGAGAATCCCTGTCAAGACAGACTCAACGGCTTTCAGGGAGGACACGTCAGCTTCCCGCAGAGACGGGCAGGGCGGGCTGCAGGCAGGGACTAGGAGGAAAGCAGAGATCAGGCTTCAAAATGTCATTGTAGCTGGGAGATTTCAGGCAATTCTGGAGACGGTAAAAGAAAATTAGCTTTAATTTTGGCCAGACAGCTCCCGCTTCCCTAATTTGCCACGAGGGAAGGTTCGTTTTTAAACTAGGCCCCTTGCATGCACCCAGAGATGCATTTGTGCTTTAACAAAACACGTGCTCGCGCTCATGGTGGGAAAACCACTCAGTGTGCTTTCAGGAGACGAGCAGGCAGGCGTGAGAGCCGGCGAGCCTCACAGCCACGAGGCGGGCTGGGAGCGGTGGCACCACCGCCACGGGGACGCAGGGACAGAGGGTGGTCACGGAAGCCACCTTCAGGGTCTTCCAGAAGGTGGAGATGGAGCTGGCCGCCACGGGGTCTGCACCCACCCGGAGTGCCGGGCACAGAAAGGGTCGTCACGTCCCGCTCTCCAGGTCCACGTCGTGCAGCTCCCTCGGGAGGACATCAGGAAAGAGGCGAAGAGACTTACTTTGGGAAGGAACTGCTGAAAACCCTGAGGGTGGGTGGAAGGTGGGTCTGCGGTCCTCTGGGCCTGGGGTCTGAGGACCCCAGGGGACAGCAGGACCCAGGACGCGCTCTACTCACGTCTGCCACGTTCTCCTGGCCCCCGGCCCTGGGTCTGAGTTCACACTGCCCGTGAAGACCGCACGGAAGTCAAGCTGAAAAATGCTGACCCGATCGTCCCAGAAGGTCACTGTGAACTAAACAGTCTGTGTCTCGAGAGCCCGATTTAAAATCAGCGAGTAACCCCAGTCGCGGGTCAGCTCCCTCAGCGGGGCTGGCTCCTCACACACAGGTGCGTGGGCGGCCGTGCCCCGATGCCCACTGCAGGGGCGCCAGGCAGGGAGGACAGCCCACGCGGGGCTCACGGAGGTTTGCGGCCCTTGCCTGGGCGCCGCGTGGCCTGGAGGGAGGCAGGAAGCGTCTCCATGTGGCCAGCCCTCCTGCCTGCAAGGGGAGGCTGCAGATGGACACGCAGGGAAGGCTGGTCCCCTCGGATGCTGTTGGAGTCTGTGCGCGGTGACAACCGGGGCTCTCGGAAGCCATGTCTCTGGGGTCCATTCAGCCCTCACAGTCACCCTGGGTCGCCCAGCACTTTGCAAGTTACTCAGCTTCCAGATCGATTAAGGAGCTTTTCTAAGATGCCGCCTAAGGGTCCCCGTTGAGGAAGACCCCAATTTTCGGCTTCAGGGACTCCGGCCTCCGTGCTCTAAGCTCCCAGGAGCCTCCCTGCTCCAGGCAGAACCACCATCGGACAAGCCCACCCCGCCGACCTGGAGAGGGGATCAAGGTTCCAGAACGGGTCTATCAAACTGCAGCTGAGATTTTTGGTTCATGCCTGGGAGACAAAGGCCTGGAGGAGGGATTTGCTGAGGAGACATCGATTCATAGCCAGTGGAGGCAGAATCCTCCGCAGCCGGTTGCCTCTGTGACCTGCAGGTTGACTCCTGGAGACACGCAGAGCGGACACCTTCAGGTGCTGGGGCTCCTGTTCTCCAGCCACGAGTGTCTGCACCAGGGCATCTCCTTCCAACGTGCAGATGTGAACACATCGCTAAAAGGGACCGAGAAAATCAAAGCACTTATGGAAACAGGGCTTCCTGCTCCAGAAGGGACCCGCACCGCCCCCCTCGCCTCAATCACAGCGCCATCTGGGAACCGGAGCATGGCGTTGGGGAGAAACAAGAGATGAGGAAGACAAAGCGTCGCCTCCTCTGGGAACAGCGGGTGTCTCCTGTTTCTCCCTGAAAAGCTGGCGCAGGTTCATAGCGAAGGCACCGCGTGTACGGTGCATCAAGAGCCACCTGCGCAGTTTTCAGTGCATCTGGGACACGTGCCACCTTCCCCAGGTGGCCGGGGAGCCTGATTCCATGCCTACTCTCTGCCCCTCCTCCTGAGAAGAGGCCTGGAGCTCAAGGAATTGTCCAGCACAGATCTTCCCAAGAATGTTCTACCGTATTGCTTCTCAAACTGAGGACCTGAGGCTGCAGGTAAGTGAGAAGTTCACAGTCACCTGTCCACTTCATGGGCAAAGCGTTCCCGACCTGTCCCCTCCACACAAAGGTCTGCTGAATGACACCCACGCTGAGGTGGAGTTTAATTGGAAAAGGTTCCCCGAGTTCTCCAAATAACTTTTCTCTTTTGTGTGGAGAACCCTGTGGTGTGACAAAACAAAAGGCACATTTTTTCCTTGAGTGGAGCGCTGTGTGATTCCAGCAGAATGTTTCAAGGGCAGAAAGAAGAGGTGAGAGCCATTTAAAATACATCAGAGTGGGCAGGACCCTTCCACGAGTGACCCTCTCTCAGCCACCCTCCAGCTCCGGCAGACCCGATGCTCCTCCACAACCAGTCTCCCGGGTCCTCAATGTCATCATCAGGTGATCTCAGCTGCGGAAACCATCCACCTGCCAGCCATGGTCTGGAAGCCCCCCTGGGAAAGGATTAAAATTTGAAAATATTGCAAAATTGGCACGAAATGCACCTCCTGCGGAAAAGATCATGAAACTGACCAATGACATTGACAAAAATGTTTCTTTGGGGCCGGACCAGTATGTGGGATTTCTGTCAGGATGTCTAAAGAATGTCTTCCAAGTATTTGCATGTAAATCACTGTGGTTATTTCTCATCTTTAACCCAAAAATGGCCAGAACCCATGACGTCTGCAGCGGAGAATCCGAGGCATGCTGGGGGGCCCCACGTCCGGGCGCCCCTCCAGCGCCCCACGCCTGCTCCAGCACGGGAGGGGCGGCTCCTCGGAGCCCAGGGACACTGGCCGGCCTCGGCGTGCTGTCTGCTTTCCAGTGGGTTCCTTCCCCAGACCACACACCCGCTCTTGATTTCTCACCTTCTCGGAGCCCTTTGGAAAGCCCATTCTCCTGCGCTCACTCTGAAATGTGATCTCTACGGCTTTGGGGACAAAGGGAATGTGGTCCTGGACTTGTTGAAACACTATTCAACTCATGTGAAACAAATTATTCACATAAGGCAGAGGATTAAAGCAAAACCTTTACAGTCAGGAGAAAAAAGTCTATGTTGACCTGGAGTCAATTTTCTTTCTCTCCATAAATTTAATAGAATTCAAGGCGCCGCTGACAACATGTGCACCAGCACTGAGCTGGCGCTGAGCCTGCCCGGGAAGCCTCGGGGACCGGCAGACCCAGCGCCGGCCTCCAGGGCAGACGCGTGACCGAGTCCCCGTTCCTTACCCTGAGATGTCCTGGGTTCCTGTGACATTCTCTAGTGCATAGAGCAGTCTCTGCTGAGCTGATCCGCCGCTGGCTGCTGTTTGACCGCATCGCCTGCATGCACATGGGCGCCTGGGTCCCGGATGTGAAGTGGGAAGTTCGCTCGTTACCCGATGCCTTGTCCTGATAGCACCTGGGCACTGAGAACCACTCAGCGTCCCCTCTCCAAATGCGCACTGTACAGATTCCAGAAGCCATGCCGAGTTCAGGTGCCTGCTCACCTGGTGACCTGCCCCAGACAGGTTCCAGTTTGTGACAACCTTGGGGGCTTGGTCATGGCCTGGGACCCACAGGCCCCCACGGAGATGCTCATCGCCAGGTGGAGGTGGACCCAGAAGGGACGCTGACTGTTCAGAAGCCGTCAGCTGATCACACGTGACTTCCAGTTCATCAGAGCCTTTCTCCCTCCAGCGCTTTCTCCTGTCCAGAGGGCCCGGCAACCAGACGAGCATGCGAAACCCTTCCTTCACACACCGCTCGCCCATGGGAGACTTGGTCTGGGTGACAAACTGCCCTCCAGCCACACGCATGCACGAATACTCGGCATGAATCACATTCGCACAGTTGGCGTGTCCTCACCTTCATACTTCCAGGGCATGTGCGTCACCCCATCGGACACCCCGGGCCCCTTAGCAGCAGCGCCCCCGCTCCATCCAGCCTGCGCGCCTGCCGTCCGCCCTGCTGACCCGTGGCCCGTCCGGGACGTGAAGGTGTCCCCATGCCCGGATCCCTGCGCTCAGCTCAGCGCTGTGTGTGTTGCACCACGAGCTTGAACTCCAGCCCTTCTTGCGCTCTGCCCGCTGGCGCCCCTGTCACGCCAGTTTCCAAAGCACGCTGATCTGTGGTGGGCACTCGGGTTGGTCCCGCGGCGCGGTGTGCTGGGTCTGCGGGGGCCGTGAGCATCCCCTTCAGTGTCTCTGATCCCGGTGATGCGTTCACGTCTGCTCCCAGGGGTGAGATGGCCATGTTTCAATTCCGCTTCCCCCGGAGCCAGCTTTGCTATCTGATAAATGGGTGCGACGAGGGGTGACAGCATCGGTATAGTTATTGAACGAATGAATGGATGGAATCCTGCCCCCGACACTGCAACTGTGCACACCCGACTCTCTCCGCACAGACTTTCAAGAATGCGTAACAGAAACCATATGTCACGCGGACGTGCATTTGGTGGTGAGAAAGAAAATGAGTCAGCGCAGGCCCCCGGGCCCCCACAAGTCCCAGTTTTCAGGCCACCGTCATGAAAAGGGAGATAGAATCAGTTCTCTTGGTGGTTTTCTAAAGTCTCCTTAGTTCTCTCACATGACTGACAGGCGATGGGGCACGAAGCTCGAGCACAGTCCCGTGGGCAGGGCTGTGCGCACCGGGCCCGAGCCCAGCCGGCAGATCCTCCGCCCATCTCCCAGGCCTGGGAGAAGGGACGCCTCGGTGGCAGCTGGCAGAGCAGGGCATCTCAGAGTCTCATGGTCCACACATGGAAGCTTCTCTTGGATTCAGGAAGGAAATGGATGTGCCAAGTCCATCTCTGCGGCCAGGAGGCTCTGAGAGAAGCCAACAGCAGGTTCCTCACCAAGATCCCCAAGGTCACGGCCGCAGTTTGCAGGACTTTTCTTTAACCAAGCACTTGCCACAGAGGCTGAGTCTCAATAAGCTTATCACCTGGCTTGATTCTCACCTTAAATGTCAGACATCCTTTAGGAAAAGACCTGAGTTGGGTGCTGTAGTTGACACAGAAAGACAGCTGTTGGCCGGTACCCAAGGGGTGCTCTGTGGTGAGACTGCAGCTCCTTTCAAGGCTGGGTCTCGACCCCATCAGAAGAGCAGAGACTCTGAGAGGTTGCTGACTTCCAAGGAGTGTTTGGAAATCAATGTTGTGTGCAGATGTTGGTTTGCTGAGCATGATTGGAAAATGGTTTTGAATTGCTGCCATATTTTGATTAGAGAGAGATTTATAGTTGTTTTTTAAAAATGAGGCTGTTTGTCTTCATTGAAGAAAGGGAAGAGGTGGTGATGCTGCACCCCATGCGGTGCTGCTGGGGGAAGGGGAGCAGTTACAGTCCCCCCGTCACCGCCACACTAACCGTTCCCAATACCCAGTCACAGCTTCTCCCACCCTGTCGTCCTCTCCGTCCCCACCCTCCACATTCCTGCACTCCACCATCCTCAACAGCCCCACCATTCTCACCATCACACCGTTCACAGACACACTACCTCACCACCCAAACCAACACAACACCCTTACCATCCCCACCACGTCCACCATCTCACCACCCACCATCACATCACCCACCATCACATCATCCCACCATCACATCACCCACCATCACATCACCCCCATCATCACATCATCCCACCATCACATCACCCACCATCACATCACCCCCATCATCACATCATCCCACCATCACATCACCCCCATCATCAATCACCTACCATCCTCACTACCCCCATCATCACATCACCTACCATCACATCACCCACCATCACATCTCCCACCATCATACCACCCCCACCATCTTCACATCACCTAGCATCACATCACCCACCATCACATCACCCCCATTATCACATCATCCCACCATCACATCACCCCCATCATCACATCATCCCACCATCATCTCACCACCCCCATCATCACATCACCTACCATCACATCACCCACCATCACATCACCTGCCATCATCTCACCACCCCCACCATCACAGCATCCCCGTCATTCTCACAACTTCACCATCCCCACCATCACAGCATCCCCGTCATTCTCACAACTTCACCATCCCCACCACTCTACCATATCCACAATTATCTTCAGTGCTGTCCGCATCTGTTGCCTCTCTGCCTGTCTCCCATTGGGCATACAGGGGATGGGTCTGATCTCTATAATGAAGAGGGAGGTCTAGAGGAAAGTCACTTGTCTCTAGGCGAAGGACATGTTGAACTATTACTTTTTAAATCATTCTTTCAAGTCAGGACTCTGGTTTACTTGTTTATTAAGTCACTGTGCATGAACCCAGCATCTGAGGACTCCAAGAAAGAAACCTCCAACAAAGGACCCCCATCCCATCTGGCCAAGGCTTCATGGAGCTCATGGAGATGAAGTAGGAGCAGAAAACAGATGGTGAAAGCCGGAGGACGCACAAGCATGTATAGGGTGATGGGGTGTGAAGGGGCTGAGAAACTCCTCCTGACACAGACTGTGTCTACAGCAGCTTTTTAAGTGGAAGCAGAGTTGGGTTTATCGAGGGCATCACAGCCTAGAATTAGTCTGCAGCGAAGTGTTTGCAGGGCCTTACGCGTCAGCGCACACAGATCAAGGCGATGTGACGGGGACACACATGCGTGGCCGTGAGGGTCCGCGAGTGCGAGCTGACTGGGTGCAGCCACAGCTCACCCTCTCAAGCCCCGCCCACCGCAGCCCTGCTGCGTGTGCAGAGCTGAACACAGTGTAAGTATGGAAACTCCTCCCGAACTTCAAAGAGTTTCTGTCCTGAAAGCCAAAGGCGATGGTCCATGGAGGCAGGGGGGCCTAAGACTCCACAGGAACCACAGCAGTGATGACACAGTGACGGCTCAGAGGTCGCGGTCACACCAGTTCCCAGACGGGATGCTACCGGGGGGAGAAAGTGAACGAGGTCAGCACAGCAGATGGACTTGCTAAACCTGGGGCAAGTGCTTGCTTTGCTTGTTTTCCCCATGCAGAAAAGGAGGAGCTCTAGGAGAAAACGGCGACACCTCTCAGGCAGCTGGTGAGCCCAGAGCTTGAGTTTCTGCCAGCACATCGGGGGACTAGAAAAACAGAAGAGGGACACCGATAGGCTGGCAGAATGAAAGCCTTGCACAGGCTCACAGTGAGGTCACAGCCAGGCTGGTCATGTCCTTGAGACAAAAACGGGACACTGGGCTGGCAAACAGACGGGGTGATGTGCCGGAGCGTCGGGAGGGAGGAGGCGGAGCAAGCCGAGCAGGAGCAGAGCGGCCTGGGTGAGTTCACCTCTGCTCCTGAGACACAGCCCTGTTTGACTATGAAAGCATTTTTCCAGGAATGTCCTAGAAAACCAGCATCGCCCGGATTCTCAAAAATCTGGTGTGTACTGAGGGTTTTGCTCAACAGGACTAATGATTTTCAACGTGACCCTTGAAGTCCTTATGTTGCAAACATGTGTGGCTCCTGTCCTACAGTGGCACCAACGGTCTTCACGTTGACACCTCAGGACAGGCTCTCAGCAAAGGACATCTACGCAGGAAGCAGGAAGGGGACCTGACTGATGACCTCCGGGCCCTTTCCTTGGCGGCAGGTTGGGAGGGGACCCACAGGATCTTCCTGCCGTAGCCCCTCCTCCTGCCATCTGGGAACCCACGCCTGGAACCCTGGGGCTGGGAGCACAGGGACCATGCCCCTACCTCGGGGAGGAAGCCACAGCACTGATGTCACGCCCCCAGGAGCCACCTGGCGCTGTGGTGACATGGATGCCACACACCTGGAGGCCTGGCCTTTGAGCTCCAGAAAAAATGGGGATGCGGAGAAGGTAAGTCTTTTCCAGGGGTCCTCGCTGAAGGCCACTTCGGGAAAAGGACAGGAGGCTGTGGAGCCAGAGTGCCCAGGAAGAAGGCAGGCACGTGCCTCGGGCCAACAGATCGGGAACTCCAGCCACATCAGCGCCCTCCCCTGGGGGATGTGACGCTGACAACGACCACACTGCAGAGCTGACCCCCTGAGAGAGCCTCATTGAAACTTGAATTTCTGGACGTTTCCATCCGTTCAAGGACGCCTTCCAGGCAGCAGTGACAGTGACAGAAGCTGTCCCTTCGCCCCGACGCTCCGCTGGCCTCATTCGCGTTGCTGCCCGGTCAGGTGGAAGTGGGAAAGTGGGGAGCGAGAGCCCCAAGCCCTGGGGGCAAGAGCCGCAGTGGGGGCTGCCTCCCATGTCAGCCTGGACGAGGTGACGTGGTGGGCGAGGGGTGCACGCACCTTCCCAAGGAAGAGCCACCACGTGCAGAGAAGAAAGCGCCGGGACACCTGACGAGAGCTGATTGGGAACATGGGACAGTACCCCCGCCCACCTAGAGCACGGCCAGGCCAGTCTGTAAAGAACAAGCGAAAGGGAGACGAGGAGGGACCGCTCGTCTGCATGACCGCAAAGCTAAGGAGCTCACTTGACCTTCTCTGGGACCCACAGACCAGCCTGCTGGAGCTTAAACACTGTGTGTAGTTGCATGAGTGAGTGTGTGTGGGTGTGTGCGAGTATGAGTGTGTATGAGTGTGTGAGTGTGTGAGTGGTGAGGGTGTGAGTATGTGAGTGTGTGAGTGTGAGTGCGAGTGAGTGGGTGTGTGTGAGTGTGTGAGTATGAATGTATGAGTGTGTGCATGTGTGAGAGTGTGATTGAGTGGGTGTGAGTGTGCAAGTGTGAGTGTGCGAGTGTGGTGTGAGTGTGTGAGCGTGAGAGTGAGTGTGGGTGTGAGTGTGTGTGCGCACCTGCACAGGCTGTTTAAAGTAGAGGAATCAAAAGCAAAAGCCTGTGCAAGCTTGCAACCATTGTTGACCCTTCTTGGAGACCCCTGCACAACGCGCTGGCCTGAAGCCACCGCCTGGACGGAGCCGTGTGCTTAAAGGTGACCTTTCCTCTTCCAGTGTCACCAGTTACGATAGACGCAGCTTAGCAACGTGTGACCCTGCGGCCCGGGACGGGACGGGACGGGACGGCTCTGCACGTGGGCTCTGAGCTGACGAAATTGGACCACAAACCTAAAAGATTGTGCGTGAGGCCTGAGGTTTGGAACCAGGGACAAACATACGCTTCAGTGGAAAATGAAACAATTGCTTTCACCAAAGTTAAAAAAAAAAGTGTATGTGACTCAGGAGTATGATTCAGATGTAACTTACTAATTCTGTTTTGCCTACAGGCCCAAATTTGAGTTCAGCAAAGTAGAATGTATTCCACTGAAAGTTTTGGGATTTCAGTAATAAAAACGGGTACAGTTAAGGTATTTGGTCAAACAATGTTACCACTTTCTGCAAAATTAAAAAGTGGGTGTTTCAAAAACAAAATAACAAGCAACCAAATACACCGAAAATCAAGTAAGTATAACATTTGATAGATTTTGCTGTAAAACCACATTTCAATCGCAAAGAAAAGAAACAGGCCTCAAAAAGTTCCGACCTCGCAGGCCTGCCGATCATCCTTATTGACGGTGATAAAAACTGAGCTCGAGAAACTTAACAGACTGGCTTCAGACTCCTCACCCACAGGTGATGACTCAGGACTTTAGGGGGACTTGGAAGACAGGAGGAACCAACTTGTCTGGTTCACTAAGTGAACGAGGGTCCTCAGCGCCCGTCTGTCCGCCAGCAGACACCTGCGGGTGTAGCTCCTCACAGACGGGTCCCCAGAAGCCACGTGACATCTGGACAACGCGGCAGGCTGCTCGCATTTCTACTCTCTGCAGAGTAAATTGGCCGTGGCAGTCGGCGATACCAAAAATCCAGAAGACTTGTGAAAGCAAACAGATTTTACTCATGTCTGAGCTGCTGCGACCTCAAAATAAGGCGCCTTAAGTTGTTCGGGGATCGGAGGAGATGTGTCGCAAAGAAACAGCAGCGGACGAGCCTGAAGAGAGAGGCCCCACGGCAGCACTTCAGCTGCACGTTAAACTGAACTAAAAAGGTTGACATCAGAGCCCCGTGTAGGAATCCTTTCAAAACACAGCCTGGAGATGTGTACACTTCTCAGCAAAGATTCTGGTTTCAAGCCGACAGTCTAGTTCGCTCTCCTTCTCTCCACCGGGTGCTGGTTCTCCCCGTGGCGAAGGTGCCCCTCGACGGGGACTTCAGTTTTGATGTTCGTTTTGGTGGCGACACACATTCGTCACCGCCTGTGTTGAAGAAGGAGAAGGCGCGCTCGCAGGAGAGAGTACTGCGCTCACTCAGCGTGAGCCTCCTCAGTTGTCGTGGCAGCTGGAAGACGCCCGTGGCAGCCCGCCGGCACCCGAGTCGCACTGCCACGCCTGCGTCCTGATTGCAGACAGGGTGCGAGAACTGATCTCACCTGCGGTCACTGCTTGTGCCTCTGGCCTTCGAAAACCAGGGCGCCTCCAGGCTCCAAACCGGGACCAGGAATATCCTGTCCTGTCCTCCCGGTGGACCAGGCACAGGGGCTGACACAGCTGCGCCCCTAAACGCAGAAATGCACACCCCATCAAGAACTGGGGTGTATGTGCACGCAGAGAGCTACATAAATAATCGACATACTTCCTATAGAACATGGAATGTGAATGTATGATACTTGTGATACTTTCCCTTTCTTCTCCTTCCTCTTTCCTCCTTCCTTCCTCTTTCCTTCCTTCCTCCTTCCTCCTTCTCACTTCCTCCTTCCCTCTCTCTCTCTGTCTCCTTCTCTTGCTCCTGAGGAGTCACTCCGTTGGTGCCGACACTATTTGTGTCAACTGACATCAGTACCATGCAGTTGCACTCTGCATGCTCAGGACAGAAGGACCGGTTCTTGGGACAGTTCGCTGCCCGGGAAAGTGAGGCGATTCGGATGAAGCCACAAGTTTGTCCTCACCAAGTGTCCATCCACGCAGGTGCCCAGGCAGCGGCACACAGGTGAGCCCGGTCTCCACCGAGGAGCTTTCCAGAGAACCCTCCGCTCTGCAGTGTGGACAGAGGGACACTGCCCTGGGCACCTGTGGTGGGCAGTGGGGAGCCTAGCACAGCCGGGTGTCCAGGGACGCCCTCTCCGTCCCCTCTGGCTCTGGGCACCTGGCCACTTTGGGAAACTCGGCCTCCTGGGCCTCCTGGGCCTGGTTTCTGCCTCCGCCATGTGGGGAAGGTGAGACCTCAGCCAAGCTGTCGCTGCTCAGCGACACTGTGTGTAAGTGCGCTGAACTCGGTAGCTCTGCTCACAGCCGCTGTCTCTTGACGCTCGCTGTTTCGGTTTCACGTCCGCCGTTTGAATCTAGGTGTCAGGAAGTGGCGCCAGGACGGCGGTTCCCCGACAGCACAGCGGCAGGCATGGGGAGGAAGGTAGCCAGTGCAGGGACACGGCAGAGGGCAGGCGCGCGGGCGGGAGGCGAGGGAGGACGGAGGGAGACAGGGCAGAGGGAGCCCAGAGGGACAGTGCCACGCCGTGAATGGGTACCCTCACCATGGGACCTGCCATTCCCTAGGTCACACCCCACAAGGGCTCTGTCTTCAAAACCCTGAACTATGCTGCTGACGAGATGGATGAGGTGGCTACTGGGTAACTTTTGTCAAATGCCGAGTATTTTACCAAGTTAAAAAGAGAGCAGCAGTGATCATGCATCACATCCAATGCTCCAAAGGCCCCAGAGGGTCACTGGAAACAAGGCCCGGCGCCCCCACCCAGTGACTGTCCTGGGCCCGGAAGGGTGGATGCCTGGCCGAGAGCCACAGGACGCAGGTGGGTCCCCGGTTCGGGCAGTCCTCCTGGCAGGCCTGCACCTGAGCCAGGTGTCTCTCGGGAGCAGTGCGGTGACTTTCCCCACCGACCGCCATCAGGAGGCAGCATACCTGACCGCCGCCATCGGACTCCCCGTAGTAATAAGGGCCTGCCCGTCCCCTCGGCCCTCTGAGCAGTTTACGCAGGCCACCAAAGAATCTGGTGAAAGCTCTGGGTTTGCAGATGTTGCATGGCAGACCCTCATGCGGGCGGCATTGTCTCTACAGACCAGGTCGGGGTGGGGACGGTGCTGAGGACCAGCAGGCAGCAGGGAGGGACGGGGAACAGGCCGCCACCTGCTTCCGGCCGACCGCTGCCCAGGAGACGCGATCCGTCAGGGTCTGTGCCCCCAGCAGGATGCCGTGTGCGGGGTCAGTATTCCCACCCCGTCCTGCTACCCAGAAGCCTGAACACCAGACACACACCGCTTTCGATCAGAGGATCATTGCTGCTGAAGCAAGGACTCGCTCTAATAATAGTCTGGGGACTGTTTCCAATAAGAATTAAAACACAGGAGGCTTACAGAGGAACTCACAGAACTCATTTGAAAAACCTTTGTTCTGCAAACATTCACTCACTGAGATGTTAGAGGACACAGAACGGGGGAGGGCCCTGAGATCTTCTGGAACACAAATGCCAGCGTATTGTTTGCAGAAGGAAGTGGCGTATTCTTGGGGGGTGGCCCGTGGCACGATAAAGCCAAAAGTCACGCAGATTTGTGACTGGCAAGCCCGGGAGTCGAGTCCCACGTCTTCCTCTCTGACCGTCGTTCATGAATGGCACTCTCGAAAGCACATCTGCTCATTTCAGCTCCAGGAGAACAGTCCAAGACAATCACCGCCAGTGAGTTTAACGATGAAGAAAAAATTGTGAAGAAAATGACACATGATTTTGCAAATCAAGGAATATTCCAACACTGATACCTAGGCTGGTGTAATTTCTATTGAGCAAAGCCAAATCTTGGCAAAAACAAAAAGTATATAATTAGATTTTGTTATGAAATGCCATGTTTTATAACTATGTTCCTCCAGCCTTTAACATAGATGATATATGTGTGCGTGCGTGTGTGTGTGTGTGGATATTTGCTGCATTTATTTTGTTGTATGACATAGAAAATAAGGAAGATAAATTAAACTACAAGATATATTTATTTTTTGCATACTCCTGACAAACCACTTAAATTTTTTTAAATGTATTTATCTCTTATGTTTACCTATGTTTGCATGTATGTGTGTGTGTGTGCGTGTGGTGTGTGTGTATACGGTGGAAAAGAAAACCAAGTGAACCCATAACTACTGTGTTCTCAGAGACGGTTTAATCAAATACAAACGCATCCTCAAATGAGGGTGGGATCACAGGAAAATGAGGCTGTGCTCCTTCGCTTCTGAAATACGACACAACTGTTGTCAAGTTTATCAAAAGCTTCTTTTTCAAGGGATTTATGATCGTCTGTCTGTGATAAACTACAGAAGAATGGAAAATGGGGTAAAACTGTGCTGAAAAGTCTGCTCTTCATTAATTCCTCTGTAATATTTATTCACATTTTTTATAAAAATGGAAAACGAAGGAGTTGACAGAGGAAAGTTTCTATTTTTTTTATATTTAACTGCTATTTGAATAACAGACGTTTCATTCGCACAAAGTAAACGTGAGTTATAGCAGGTCATGATTCAGGTTTCTCTGTTCTGGAAGGAGGGGGCTGCAGAACCCATAAAAGTCATTAGGATGGAGCTTTCTAGCATAACCCTGAGTAAAGATAAATATCACTTGAACCAGTCAGTACGAAACCGGGGTGTAATCTCCAGTGAGATAACTGAAACTCTTAGCCAAAGTGGAAATGCTTTTATTTGTGATTTAAGGTCCCACATTTTGTGTCCATTTAAAATTAAAATTTTTGAATGTGTGTCTAACGCCTACGTGAAGCGGCGGCGGTGGGACATAGAAGAGATGGCCATGTCTTGCGGGCCCATCTGGTGACAGAACACCCTGAAAGAAGCTGATAAAACCCAGCAATACAGTGTCCCCCAGGCCCTACGGGAGGGTCCTGTGACCTAAGACATTTCACCTGGGGACCTCGGCTCCACCGTCCCTCCCTGCCACTCAGGACATTGGTGGCCCCGCCGTTCCTCTAGATGCTGAGACACTAGAGGTCTTGTCTTGTGGCTGATTGTGATTCCGCCACAATGGCGTCTGTCCCCACCTTCCCTATGTCGTGACCTGCCGTGGCTGCCTGGCCAGGAATCCCATGACCCAGACCCTGTGGTGGCTCTGTCCACTCTCAGCTCCAGCCTCACCCCTCTGTGTCCCGCAGGGGCGCCCTTCCTGCCACCCCCAGGGCTGTGGAGGGGAAGGCAGACAAGCTCCAGGGCCATGTTCACTCCAGAGCGGCCTGGCTCTGCTCTTGCCCTCGGGCAGTGGTGATGGGGTGGGCTCAGATCCGAGCGCCCTTTCCCGTCCCCCGGGGACCCCCTGCTCAGAATCAGCACAGCGCACTGACCCCCATCTTCAGAGCAGCTCAGGTAGCTGAGGTATTCCCTCCTCGGCGTCCTGGTGTTGCTTTCAGTTTCTTTTGCCAACCCTCTCCCACAATTGCAGGCCATCCAGTGTCCCTCAGGCCGAGTGCACAGTCCAGCTTCTTCTCGTGGACCCAGGGTCGCACGTAGAAATGACAAGGCCGTCGCATCAGCCGCGTGTCACCACCACTCAGCACCGCTGCGCGCCCGGGAGACAACCGGGCCACCGCTCTCCCCTGAGACTCAGCAGCCCCGCTTGCTGCACTGGCCAGGCTGTCGGAAGGCCAACGGCCTGCGAAGTTAGTCCTGGCCATCAGCAGCTAGACGCTGTCCTCTGCCGTCCCAGCCTGCACAACTTCCATGAGCCTTACAGTGGAGGCACGAGCAAGAGGTGCTACAGGACATTTTCTGACTCCAGGCAACAAGAGTCATTATGGGGGAGAGGTCATTCTCTGCTAAGCTGGAAACAGGAATGCATGATGGACAGAACATGGTATCGTATTCTGTGCTGAGAGCAGAGCTTAGAGAAAAACAAAGCCCAGAGGTCTGAAAGCTACTATTGTGCTTAGAAAATTGTCAAGTCGCTCACCGGGGCTAACATAGAAGGTATGTAACAGGAGACACGGGTAATGCTGGTGGAAGAAGATTCTAGAAGAATTCCTGTGTCTGGGAAGGAGTTGGAGCTTCTTGATGAAGTCGAGTTGGGGACAAGCACTACCCATGACGATCACACTGATGCGTCTTGTGTAAGACTCGCTGACCTGCGAGTGTTCTCTGTGTGTCGAGGACACGCCCACCATGTGCCTTGCACATGGACACTGGCCGCATGTTCTTGGGCATCATGCTCCAGACCACAGCGTCCCGGACAAGGAGCTCTGCATCTGCCATCCCGACACGGACTGAGCTGTCGTGACATTGCATGCTTTCCTCACGGCATTCACATTCTGGAAACATCCCTGATCCCTGGTGGGCGGTGACTACTGAACCAGTAACGGTGGTGGACCATCTCAAAGGGACAGCAGAAGGTGCCGCAGTGGGGTCGATGTCACTGAAAGCAACTCAGGTCCCTTCATGGGAACGTTCAGGTCAGAAGGCCCTCGAGACCACTTGGAGTGGGAACTTGTTAGGTTCATATGTTGAAGCTTTTGTGTCCCACGGGGTTATTTGGAGATGGGGATACTGAGAGGTGATCAAGTCTCGAGTGTGGAGCCCACCTGCTAGGGTCCGAGCCCCGTAGGAGAGAGCTTGCTTCTTCTCACGTGTGAGGACGCAGCGAGAAGGCGGCCATGTGTGAACCAGGAAGGGTCCTCGTGGAGCTTGACCTGCTGGCGCCTTGACCTTGGACTAAGCAGCCTCCAGGGCTGTGAAGACCACGCGTGTCAGCCCTGCCGTCTGTGCTGGTTGCCTCCACCAGCCCAGGCTCAAGTGAAACATTTCTCCCTGAGAAATGCGAAAAGACTGAAGACTGCACTGGACCCGTTGAGCACAGAGCAACACGGAGGGAAGGGAGACGACGTCTTTTCTTGTCTTTTGAAGGAAAGCCGCGGGGCGCGGGGCACTGGTCACTGGCCAGGCTGCGGCAGCCACAGTCCACACGAGCTCAAGGACCGTTTCAGCCTCCGGAAGAGGACGGGATTAGAGGGCAGAGTGGAAAGGCAGGCAGGCAGGCTAACCTGCAGCAGAGTCCGGAATGACGGCCGCTTCTCGGGGAGCGTTTCTGACAGGCACCTCGGACGCCGAGGGCAGGCGGGGTGTTCTCAGAAAAGGCCCCTCTTCCACTCCTGCACATGAGCATCTCACAGGCAAATCATTTTCAGATGTTTCCAAATGAGGAACATCGACCGTTGAAGGGACGGTTGGCTTCACTCTCGGAAGGCATTTGATCTTTCTCTTTCATCAACTACCTGAGATGCTGTCTGTCTCCTCACCGCTCTGGGAGACAGTGTGAACAAAAAAAGCAGCTCGTGTGTGCGTGGCCACCCCAGCCTGCTCCCAGCCACCTCCAGACAGCTCCTCTGCCCACTCGGACCTGCTGGCACGGGTTCCCTGAGGGCGAGGTGACCCGTGCAAACTGGCAAGGCAGCTCGCGGGTGACGGTCGTCTTGCTTACATCGGGCCTGCAGATCTGGGTTCTGCACGTGGACGGGGAAGGAAACACGGCTGCCCGGCCAGCAGAAACGTGGCTCAGGAGAGGTTCTCCCCAGGTCCCCAGCCCCAGGTCCGTTCTCACGCGTTTCCCTCGCACATCCCAGGACAGACGGGACGGACTGGGACCTGCTGTGTTCACCACTTTTAATCTCTCATCCTACGAGCGCCGCGCTGCTGGTCACTGATGGGAAATGAGGACAGTGACTCTGACAGGCTAGGAGCAGCCGTGCTGTCCACAGTGAGGCCAGCAGACATACTGCCCAGCGAGCACCCGCTCCAAGACCCCAACCGGCCTCCTTCGGAAGAAGGAGGACACATGCCCCCGGGACTCACCACACGCCTGTTCTGTGTGGACAGATAAACAGGAGCTGTGGGGACTTGGCGAATGTCATGTAACCGGAGGTAGAGAGACTTCTGACCTACACTGTAAGCTGGTGAGTTTACGAGTCGTGAACCGCTGTGAGCATTCCTGGGTAACGCCGTCCCCGCCGAGACGACAAGCTTCCAGGGTCTCCAGCTTTCCAGTGGAGTCCAGTCCCTCCGTAGACACTGATGATCCAATTCTGCTTTGATGACCTCTGGTGTTAGCTTTTTTTGGTGACGTGTGGAGATCACATCGCTGTAGTCTTACGCCTCATCTTTTTATCCATCTTAAGTTTCTACATTCACCCATTCTGGTACAAACAGCCGTTCTTTTATGTTTTAATTTCTGGTTAGTAGTCTAGCACCGAAGAGATGACTTGTCAGATGGCATACAAATGCCAGGTCATTTGCTGAAGGGTTTCAACACTTTGAGCATTTCATGCACCTACCAGAGGGAGGAAGACGTCAGTGGTTACGTGACCTATTGTCAGTCTTTGTAGTTTTCATCGATCTAAATAACATGACATGTCAATTAAAAATAATAATATATATTCTTTGGTTTGTATCTGACTCAGTGGTGGTACTTGGGGTTCTGTAGGGACTGTGAGTAACTATGTCATTTCGTTGTGATTTTCACAGCTGTCTCCTTGAAGCATGGTGGCTGGGTCTCTTCACGTGTCTCTTACCCCTTGTAATAGCTCTGCATCATATGCTTCTTAACCATATTACTTCTTTTTTAATTTACTTTATTCAACACTAAACATGCATCAAGCAAAAACAGCAACAAAAAACACAAGAAAATTACGTCAACATAATAAAATCTGTTGGTGAAAAATCATGTCCTCAGTGGTAAAGGACAGTCTTTCTCTAAGATCAGAAACAAAACAAAGACGCCCATTCTCATCCTTCCTAGTTAACATCATACTGGAACTAACCCTCAGAGCAACTAGGCTAGGCAAGAAGTAAAAGACATCCAGACTGAACCAGAGAAAGTTAATGTATCTCTGTAGATGAAATGATTTTTCACGGGGTTACGGCTCATTTATTTCCATATCTTCAGTGACAGCAGGAGCTCAATCACTTTTCCTGCAGGAATGTAAGTGGAAATGGTTTTGCAAAACACCGCCATCTGCAGGTCCACACCCCACTCTTGCCACCTCCAACATAAGACCACCAGGATGTCACTGAGCCCACTGGCTCTCAGCCTAGTGGACACTTAAATGCAAGCTCTCTCCATTTACCAGCTTCCAGAGTAATGACGCCCATTAATATCCTCCTTGAAATGGAAAAGTTCATTCTTTTTCTCAAAAGTGCATCTCCAGGCTGCTATTGTGGGGAGGAATGCTGAGGATTTGACCAGACATTACGGCTCTACCTCTTCATCAAGTTCTTCTGGTTTTTCTTCTCTGTGTTTGTGAAACTGGAAAATGGATTAACTCTGGTTTTCGTCCTCACCAATCTTTGTATTCTGTCTTCCTGGTCCCTGCTGTTCGTCTTGTTTCCATGTTCAACTTTGGCTTTTCGTGAAGGCTTCAGTGTCCTGAAGGGACAGTAGCCTGTCCTGGACTTCCCCTAATGGGCTCCATCAATGTATTTCTTCGTTGGTGCTTCCTCAGGGGCTGCGTTAAATTCTGTCCTTGTTTGGGCCATCGGATGCCCTGGGCCACGCAGATTTCCTGCAAGTGTTTGTGAGTTAAAACTCAGCTTGTGTGACTAGCATCAGTTCTGCCTTTCTATTCCTCCACCCTCCACAGGTGTGCTCTTCAGCTCTTCAGATTCCTTGCCTTCTTCATCGGAAGACCGGGTCACATGCCCCACGCACCACCGCTGTCTGCCTCCTCACTAACACTGCTATTGTCCTACCTGTCTTTGGCATTTCTTCTGATCATATAGGTAGAAAGCCTTAAAGATTCCACACACGTAAAAATGGTTGTAAATAATAAACTGATTCAGTAAATCGGCAGGATACAAAATTTACCCTTAAAATTATCAAGGTGTATTTCAATATACTAACAACTCAAGGGAAACTGAGAAAACAATTCCGTTTATAATATCGCCAAAAAAAAGAAAATTTTAGGAATAGACTTCACTAAAGAGGTAGAAGACTTGTACAATGGAAATTATAAAATCTTGCTGAAAGAAATTAAAGACACAAATAAATGGAAAGACATCCCATGTTCATGGATTGGAAGACTATATTATCCAAAATGGTTTATAGAAGGTTCAGTGAAATCCCTAACAAAATCTTCACTGTGTTGTTCACAGAAATAGAACAAATTTATACTAAAATTCACATGAAATCTCAAGGGATCCTGAACAACAAAATAATTTTGAAAAGGAACAAAGTTGCAGGACTCACGTTTCCTGATCACAAAGCTATAGTAACCAGTGGTCCAGACATAAAGATAGACAAGCTATGGGAGATGGTGGAGAATCCAGAACTAGACTCTCCTCTTACTGGTCAAATGATCTTCGACTGAGTCACTGTGGCCGTCACTCAGAAGGCACAGTTGTTTCAATAAACAGTGCTGGGTGAGCTGAGTAATCATCTAACATAAAAGAAAGAAGTTGCACCCTTACCTTACAGTACATACAGAAATCAACTCAGAATGGACTAAAGAACTTCATGAGAGAGAAGACTCCCAAGTCCCTAGAAGAAAACATGGGGAAAAGCTTGGTGGCATTGAACCTGGCCATCATACCTTCGATGTGGTGCCATCAGCAGAGGCATCAAACACTTAAGTAAATAAATGTTACAACATCAAAATGCAAAGCTTGTGTTTTTCAAAGGACATGAGCAAGAGTAATAAAAAGCAAATGGCAAAATGGAAAAAATATGAATCATCTATCTTGTAAGAGGTTTATATCCAGAATACTTAAAGAACTTCTATAATTCTCTAATTAATTTAAGAATTCTACAAGAACAGCAATAAAGAAGAAAACCTATTTTTAAAATGGGCAAAGGACTTGAGTAGACATTTCTCCAAAGATGATCTATAAATGATCAAGAATTGTATGAAAAGGGGCTCAGTGAGACTTATCGTCAGAGACATATGAACCAACACCACGACATGCGATCATGTCTTATCTATTAGCATCAAAAACGAAACAAAAAATAAAATAACAAGTGTTAGCAAAAACCAGCAACTCTCGTACATACTAATGGGATTGTAAATGGGGCAATAACTATGGGAAACAATGCAAAACTTTCTCAGAAAGTTGAAAATAGACACTATCAGATGAGCCAGCAATCCTATGTATAGGTGTAAATCCAAAACAATTGAAAACAGGAACTTGCAGAGATAGTTGAACACTTGTGTTCGGAGCAGTGCTATTCACAGCAGCCAAGAGGGGTAAGAAACCTTATATGCACTGGCGGATGGATGGCTAAGCTCAGTGTGGTGTCACATGAAATGGCATGTTCTTCAGCCTTTCCTCCAGGAAGGAAATTCTGACTTCTGTTACAACACAAATGAATCTTGAGCACATTATGCTAAGTGAAATAAGCCAGTCCCCCAAAGACCACTATTGCAGGAGTCCACTGATAAGAACTATAAAAGGGGACAAATGGATAGAAACGGAAGGTAAAATGGGGGCTACTAGGAGTTAGGGCAGAAAGCAGCGGAGGAGGTACTGTCTATGGGTATGGAGTTTCAGACTTGCAAGATTAACGTGTCTGGAAATCCGTTTCACCACACTATGAAACTGAAAACCTCCACACACAGAATTGTAAGAAAACAAACAAATAAACTTGAGAAAATCTTGTTTTTCTATGCGGACATTACGTCCTGTGTCGTCCTAGAAATAAGACCACCCTCCTTCCGTCACAGGAAGCCTCTCCCGGCTTCTTCCCTCCACCCAGGTTCCTAACCACACTCTTCATGTGAGGTTCAAAGCCCAGCTTCCCCGGCTGAAAGGGGAACCTACCTGAGCACGGCGGCTCCCCATGTGCCTGTTATTGAACTTCCCGCTGCCAGCCCTCTTGATGATCTTCGATTATTTCCACCAGCCTGAGAGAACCTGAGAGAGGGGAGGAAATTCTTCCCGTTGGGACCCAACAGAATTGCAGTTTTCTAAAGGGTTGGCTTCTTGTTCCCTTCATTGTTGTCCTTTCTGGGTTACTTTTCCCTGTTCGTTGTGGGTTTGATTCGCGCTTCCTCTGCTAGCTCCTCACTGTGTAAACTTAGATCTTTGATTTCAAACGCTCCTTCCAAACTCTTCTTTGAGAGCGACTTCCACTCCACCATGTATACATTTTTCTTCTCCTTGTTGTTGGGTGTGAAATAGCTTCTCGTTCCCCGTCCTTGTGACTTTCGTCTTTGATCCAGGGGTCGGTGTAAAGCTCGCGACTTATTTTCTAGCCTTTGTGGACTATTGCATTATTGTTTATTTCTAATTCCAGCTTTGCTGCACGAGCACATGTCCTGGGAGATTTCAAACTTCCGCAAGTTAGGAGACTTGTTTTCTGACCCAGCATGGACTTTACCTCGGTGATGCTCCATGAGCCTTCGAAAGGAATGTACTTGCTATTTTTAGGCGTCGTGTTCCACTGTGTAAACGGGAACAGTCCTGCTGATGGTGTCACTCAGATCTTCTGCCCCTTATTCATGCTTGGCCCATTTATTGTGCCAAGTTCTGAGAAAGGTGCTGCAAAATCTCTCCGAAGTCTGTGCCTTTCTCTGCCCCTTAACTTGCATCAGTTTCCCTCTCCTTGCCTGGAGATCTATGGGTAAGTGTGCATGCTTTTAGGACGTCACGCTTTTCTGAGGGGAAAGAGGACCTTCAGTCGGGAGAGTGAGGAACATGGTCAGAGGGTGAGCTGACCCGTTTTAGGGAACATCCCCTCTTCCCACGACAAGCTCTGGTCCCTTCCTCTGTTGATGTCCATGACTTACCTGGCGCTCTGCCCAGGCGGACAGAGAAACAGAGGGAGGAAGACAAGCTCAGTCCAACACAGCGTCTTCCACTGCCTCTTCTGAAGCAAGAGGCACCGGGCCTCCCAGGCTCCCCTCAGGACCAGGGGCTTGAGTTTACCCTTCCTGTTCCCAGAGGGCCTGACGGGATGGGACGGTCACATGCACAGTGTATGTCTCAGCCCTGAAGCTGGAAGCTGAGTCTAAAGCAAATTTTTACTGAGAGCAAATTCTTCACCTCAAATAAACTTCAAATAGTCATAGCAGAATTGAGATAAAACACTATACCATCATCTTCATGTTTTTGTGCCCCGATGTGCTTTCTTTGCTGGAGTGAATGGGGTGGAGTTATAATGAGATACGTGTGACATATATGGATACACACATTCATATATCCATATGTATGTATGCATAAACATATAGTTTTATAGAGCTTTATCTGTCTATATAGTTTTTCACATATTGCTGAATACTGCAAATTGCTCAAATAAGCTCATCTGTAGCAGAGTCATTGGAGGGTCTGCAACGGGTCAAGAAGAAGAAAGGGGTAGGAAGCGAGAGAGGTAAGACATCAATCAAATCTTGCAAGAAGTTTGAAGAGAAAAGAAGTGAGAATAAAATGTTTTTATACCAGCCCTGACTTTATCAACAGTAAATAAAATCTCTTGTGTTTAGTGTTTGCCTCCAAAAACCATGTGTCACGGGCGTGGTCTTTCGGGAGTGACCTACATCTGACAACATTCTGTCCCTCCAGGGCTCCTTTTTCTGGAAATCATGCACATAAAGACACTGACAGATCGATTCTTTTCTTGCCTGTTTTCTGTCTTTCGGAGTTCTATCCCATTCGCGGAACTAGAGTTATGCTGTATTTTTAAAGAAGTCCACACAGAAATTTTCAGTTTTGACACTAATGTCGAGCATACGTTTCGCATTCAAGCCCCACAGACAGTGTCCGTAAACGCGCTATGACCGTCGCTGCAACGACTGTGCGACACTCCGCTGTAGGATTAGCTCAGACCAGCCCACCGCTAGTGGGCACTGGGACAGCCGCCACTTTTGCATCATGACAACTACACGAGATGACCACACACGCAAGACGCTGAGTCGGCCTCTCTGCCCAGCTGACCAGCGCTTCCAGAGGCAGTGCCCAGAAGCCCTGGCCAGCGCCCCGTGTTGAGAGGCCCGCCGGCAGCCTCTCCGCCTCGGGCTGAAGGAGGGCCCTTCCCACTCGGTGTCGGCTGCTCCCAGGGCAGCCGGGAGCCCTTACCTTCTGGACGACCCTCCTCTTCAGATTCCCGGTGGAGCCCTGCCCTCCAAGCTGGCACTCCTGCTGCCTGAGCCAGCCGAGACTGTCCCAGAGTTGTCTCACAGGGCTCCACACCTCCGCACTCCTCTACGGCTAAGGCTTTCGACACAGTGACCTCAGGAACTATTTGTCCCTCCTCCTTGGGGTGAGGACTGTGAAGATTCTAGATGCTCTCCAAATCATGCTCTCCTGCCTCAGAAGGTTACACATAACCGGCGACTAGCAGGGACCGGCGCTCTTCTTTCCCTGACGTCTGCTGCTCCGAGCCCATGTCCAGCGGATGTCCATTGAGTTCATGCAAACTTACAAGTCCAGAGTGTCTTCCACATGGAGCGGGACATCAGCTGTCTCTCAACAAAGCCAGAGAGAGCTGGCACAGCGCGTCCGGCCCTGCGGGGACGGAACAATGACGCCCACTCTCCGATCCTCTTCGGATCCATGCTGCAGGTTCCGAGCAGACCTGAGCAGTCAGTTAGTCTGCATTTTCCCGATGAGGGCAAACGCACTGGAGCCCACACTGCTCTCAGCCTACCTGGCCCTGGACACTGGCCTCTCTGTCCACTCAGTTACGAATCACGGCATATTAAGTGCCGCTGCTTATTAGACCGCCTCCTCCCTCACGTCCCATTTGTTGCTACTGTTTCTTGGTGTCGAGGGTCAAGCAGATGACCGATAGGAGCCTTCGGTGAAGGCGGTGACGAGGGCAGTGCCTGGACCCCGACACAGGTCGGCTGCAATGAAAACAGCGCAGGGCTTCCATGCCACGTGGGCGAGCGGGGACGACGACTTGCTGGCAGCAAGAGTCGTCCAGGCCCGTGGAGACGCTTGCCTGGAGCGGTCGGCTCGGCGTTCTCCTTTCTCTCTGGCTCTGGAGATGCCCTTCCCAAGGAAGTGTGTGGGCTGCAGGCGTTTGGTGAAAAAGACTTGAAATAATTCCGTGCGCTTTCAAACAAAAGCATTTCTGGTTCGTGTCAGCTGATGGCTTCCCCGTGGGCGCCGCGGCACAGGGCTCGTGGAGACCAGCGGACGGGAGGGCAGGCCGCGGGCAGCTGGCAGGCTCCTGGACGCCCAGGGCCCGGCAGGCGCGGCATGGACGCCGAGCACGGAGACAGCGGGCCGCAGAGCCGTGTGGCTCACACCAACAAGCCAGGCAGCCCTGTGGGCACATCGTGCTTCTGAACGTCCGCTTCATTAGGAACAAAGCGTTTTCTCCGCCACCCAGGGATCCTCCTCCGAGCGCACAAGTGCAGAACCAGAGACGCCTCTGGGGGCCACACGTCTCCCGGCGGCTCCAGCAGTGACCTTGCTTGCGGCCTGAGCTCCTGCTCAGGGTTTCGAGCCAGTGGCCAGAGCGGGGCTGCGGAGAAGTGTCGATGAACAGAAGCCCGGGGACCTCACACGATTCTTCCCGTCTAGGAGAAGACGCCTCCACCTCTGGGTGCGTCGCGGCTGCCTGCAGACTGAGACGGAGCCCTGCTGCCGGACAGCGGCACCGCGCGTTCTGGGTCGGTGTTTCTCTATGTCTGAAAAACAGCGGGAGGCGCCCGCTCCAGAGGCCGCTGCAAGTGTCCCGAGCCCGTTTGTTTGCCATGGGTGCTGGTCTCGGTGACGTGACAGGGAGGGCTCAGCCCTTGGCCGGGGCCCCGCTTTAGTCGCGAGCAAGGGAACCGCCTGCGGCCTCCTGTGCACCTATGTCCACTCTCCCGGGGCAGCTGTCCTCCCGAGGGATCGCAGCAGGGTCCCCCTCAGCTCACGTCCTGACAGTCACCCAGCCAGAGGGCCCTTCTCTGCAAACACAGGCTGAGCACACACACACACACACACACACACACACACACACACACACACACACCCCAAAGTCAGAACGACGGCATCGTGGTCGTGTGGACTGTGGCAGCGGTTGCCTGGACTGGGCAGCTCGGATGGCGAGCATGCATTTCTCCCGGCTCTGGCGCGGGCATGGGCAGCTCTGCCCTCGTCCACAGAGGCTATCATCTCGCTGTGTCCTCGTGTGACAGAGGAGAAGCGGGTGCTCTCAGGGGCCCCTTTTCTGCAGGCACCACCCCCTCATCAGTGTCTGCCGTCCTGCACCCGCTGTGGGGGCAGCTCCAGCACATGCATTGTGAGGGACAATGCATGTGGGGTCAGTCGAGTATTACAAAGCTGAGCAGCCGGGACGCAAGGTCGTCACCACCATGCGGCCCACGGGAGCGGCTGGGGACGTTTCCTTGCACGATGACACTGCCCGAGAGAGTCGCTTCTCACAAAGTCGTGCTGAGATACCCTTTCAGCAGCCTCAGCGTCACCCAGCACGCTTCAGGCGTGTGCTCACTGACCTCAAGAAACCAGCGGGACAGAGGAGAGGGCTCTGACAACACGGAACTGCGGTGTGGACCCGTCTGTGAGCAGCTGGTCCTGAGCTCTGCACCCCGCACTGCTGTCTGGCGACGACTCCCGTTTCTCACCAAAGTGCTTTTGCCTGCTGACCGCTGCGTGAGCTCCACTCCACCCATCAGAATCCCTGCAGAGACCAGGCTTGCTCAGTGCAGAGCAGGGGCAGCCACTGTCACTGTCCTTTCTGTCACATACCACGAGCATCCATTCAGACGTCATCCTCTCGCAGACATGAGCAGCCCTCTACAGAAAATGCGCTCCATGCAAATAACACGATCTTTCAGTCCTGAAAATGTCATCAAACACCCAGGAAACCAAGTGTAAGTATATGGCCTTGAGTGCTTTGATTGACATTTGTTTCTCAAAATGTACTTTTCTATTTGACTTATTAGCAACAAAGTCTAATCGAGGTAGCCGAAGAAAACCTTAAAACAGGGAATGCACGCTCCTTAAAATGATCGTGTGTGCACGTGCATGTGTGCGTGTGTATGTACGTATGTGCGTGTACGTGCGTGCATGTATGTGTGTGTGCGTGTACGTGTGTGTGTGAGTGTATGTGTGTGTTGAGAGAGAGGGAGATAAAATGAACCAGGACACTTTCATTACTAAGGAAACACTACTAGGTATGACTGGCAGACTATCTCAGCATATTGAGGCACATTATTTATAAACCAAGTACTTCCATATAGTTTTAAAAGGTTAGAAACGATAGTCTCGTTCCTTAGTATGGGACCAAGGCACAGCTCTGAACACGCTTTCCCACCCGAAAATTATACACAGGCTGTGCCTGAAGGAGCTTGTCTTCCAATGGGAAGACCAGAAACTGCAGGAGAGGACAAAATAATGGCACAGAAGTCACAGGCAGAAATGGAGCCTTCGAGAGGCAGAGTGAGGACAAACGCTGAGCTAATTCGGGGAGACTGCACATTTAACGTGCCTTCAAGAGTTCCCAGCCTGCTGAGCACTGTGCAGGCAGTGAAAGCTCGAAGGGCTGGTTGCTTTGGGAGGCGAAAGCCAAGTCAGTGTCCACATAGATGACAGCGGCAAGTGGGAACTGAAGTCCCAGATGGGCCTGTGTGCTTGCTACCGATTCCAGCAGCCAGGTTCCCCGGAGGGGTGGCCGCTGCCCCGCCGGTGCCAGTGGGTCTCGGAAGCATCACAGAGCCGGGAGCTGTCCCCTCAATAGCACGTGGAGGCGGCAGGACACCCTCCAACATCCATGCCGTCCCCCTGTCCATCGGGGACTTTCGAACGCTGTGGCAGAAAACCTAACTCACCGCTGAGGAGAAACAGGGCATCTGTCTCGGGGGGAAGTTCTAATCCAGAGGCTGAAGGGTGTCACCAGGGTCCAATGTATTGTCTGCTCTCAGCCTACGTCCTCTGTGTCACCTTCACTCTCACTTTCTCTGCAAAGCTGAGATGGCAGGATACTTAGAACAAGCAGAAATAAAATAGGACAACTAGTGGACACCACTCCAGCCTTGGTCATCAGGCTGCTTCTTCACGGGCCGATCCCTGAAGCCCCCTGAGCCCCGAGGGTTTCGCTGCCCCGCCGTCGGGTCTGGGCCGACCTCTGGGGCCCATCCTCCCGGGACTGGAGGACCCGACGGGAACAGGGGTCTCAGCCAGGAACGGGGCGAGTGCGGAGAGGGAGGTGAGAACCCTCATCACATTTCTCTCTCCCTCCCCAGACCCCGGCTTGGGAATCCTCAAGAAGTTCCCAGGATCCCACAGTCACTCCCATTTCTCAGTCGTCCATGCTCTGGATTAGCCCGGGTCTGGGCCGGCTCCTCGGCAACGAACTGTCAGCTCGAGTCTAGGCTCCGTGGCTCGTGTGCTTCTGTAAAATCCAGTCACTGTCAACCCCACACTCATGCGCGTGTCCGGCAAACATGGCTCAGCCGTCCTGACACGAACTCTGCACCTGCAGTGGAGGCTGAAGGCCTGCTGACCAGGGTCCTGGAAGCCCGTGGAAAAAGGAGATGTACGAAAGGAAAGGGAGAATGAGCACTAACAGTCGGAAGCTGAACAAATTGTGAAAAGCATTTTAGAAAAGGAAAATCGGAGGAGAAATCTGGGAAGAAGTCAATACATGTGATTGCTGACATGTTTAAAGCGACAATGGTCCATCCTACAAGAGATGTCTGACGGCCTGGGGAACGGGAGGCTGCCCCTCACTGACCTGGGAGGACCGAGCCAAGAGCTTTAAGGTCCTCGCTAAGCCTCACAGCAATCCTGCAACGTCCATGCTTTTGCTGTCATCTCATAGACAAATGGAGACAGATATGTTCTCTTGCTCAGCTGAGGAGGGGCAGGGCTGGAACGCAAGCAAAGTGTCGTCTTTCTTCAGAGTCCTGGAGATGCCCACACATCACACTGGGGACGCTGCACAAGACCACCTCTTTCCAGGTCAACTGAATCCAATCCTCTTTGTGCACAGCTCACTGCCCCTGGGGCAGACTGTGCCGGGTGTGTGGTCTGCTTCCGGCCATCCCTCCTGTGCTCCTACCTGCCTGTCCCCTCGTCTCCTGCATCCTGCCCCCTCTTGTTCTGCCCCCTCCACTCCTGTGTCCCAGGGGGCTGCACAGCCCCCCAGCGGGGACTGGATGGTGCTGAGCCCTGGTGCCAGATCTCCATCCTCACAGGCTGGTCCCTGGTGACTCGCCTGTCTCGGTCACGGCTGTGCCCGCGTCTTCACGTCTTGGCTCCGAGCAGCGACCACATCACACCTCACAAGCGTTCTCACTCCGTTCCGCTCCTTCCCAGCTGCTGGAACGGACGGAGCCTGCAGCGAGCACATCTGCCGCCCAGCCCTCCGCTCACTGCCAGGCTCACTCGGCCTGCACCGCGCCAGCCAGCTGCCTCGGGCCCAGCACCGCAGACACAGAAAGAAAAGCCGCGGCCTGGAGGACTTAGTCCGCACGAGCCTCCCGCACGGCTGCCATCTTGCACTTTGCTGTGAGATGTCGCCCTGTCTCCACTGCCACCCGCGGAGCAGCGACGGAAGGGCAGCGACGGGGCCCCGGCGTGGGGAGGACTGCCGGGTGGACGCAAGCAGCTGGAGTCGCCTGTCTCCCTGCTCCAGCCCCGATCGGCGTGAGAAGCTGGGAGAAGCCGTCGGGGACCCGAGTTTAACCAGACTCTCCACTTAGCTGCTTCTGCTGGTGCCCCCAGCGCCCGCCGTGATCGGGCGTGTGAGGCCTGCACAGCGATCTGAACGTCCCAGCCACACGCGTGTGGCGTGTCTAGCCCCGTGTCCCACACGCAGGCAGGGCTGAGCACGGCCTGAGACCTGGAACCAGACCCCACGGAGGGACCTCCCACGGGCAGGGCCTTTCCCCGGGGCGCCTGTGGCCAGAGGCGACCCTCCTCCTGTCGTGAGGGCCTGGTCATCCACGGGGGCTGCCGGAAACCGGTGGCCCAAACCTGCTTGGATTGGTGGTCTTTCAGTTCCACCGACAGGTGCTTCCAGAATGTTCCGTGGACGTCCCAGCTGAGGCCCTGCAGTGCAGCCCCCACAGGGCAGCTGGGGTGCCCCCAGGACCCCAGAGGGAAAGCCTCCCAGTCTACACACAGGGCAGCTCCAACTACTTGGGCCAGCGCTCTGGACCGAGGACGCTCCCGTCCAGTGTCCTCTTCTTCAGGAGAGCACCCCGCAGTGCCCCTGTCACCGAGAACTCCAGGACAGACAGGTGCTGAAGACATGAGAGTCCTGCTCCTGCGGGGCCGACAAACGTCAGTCACGACACGTGACAGCCCGGGCGGGGCTGCAGAGCGTGGGGACAGAGCCAACCGGTGTGTCCAGAGAGCAAAGGAGAGATGTCCTGCTGGGCCGCAGGGCCCCGCACAGTCCCGGCGCCGGGATCCCAGGGGTGCTGCGCCCGCCGACGTCTCATCTCCGCCTTCGTCCAGATGTGCTCGCGCCCCTCTGCGTGGCGACAAAGTCCGCCTCCCGCTCACACGGCCGGGTCTGTCTCTGGCTTAGCTTAACTTTAAAGGGCCTGCTGACTTTCATCCAGACTCAGTCCTCCTGGCAAGGAAGCGAAGGAAGATCAGACTGCACTGACACTTTCACTACGTCATAGTCACTTGAGCATCTGCTGACGTTTGAGGCTGCCAGCAAATATGCAGCCTCTTTTGGCAACGTCGCCCAGTCGAGGACAGAAGGGTTTAGGGGCCGGCTCAGCCCATCCCGCGGCACGTGCTGGGGACACCACCCTCCCGGAGCCGTGTCCCCAGCAGTGATGCGCGGCCTGGCCTCAGCGAGGCTGCCTGTGCTGCTGGACGGCTGGGCAGGGGCCTGGGTCCCCGGGGAGGGACGCACAGGAGTGAGTGAGTGTGACGAGACAGAGGAACAGGAGGAGAGCTGGGTGTGACCTGGCCCTGCGGGTGGATGAGCATGGCCGGGGCCCCAGGAGCAGCTCAGGGGCTGGGGAGCAAAGTCACAGGAGCCCCCAGATGGAGCCTCCGTCTTCTCCGGGGTCCGCCATCTCCGCTGTGTTTCAGACAGTCCGGTCAGCATTTGTGGATAGTCGGGAAAGTTCTGAAATTCAAGCACAGTTTTAAAAAGGACTGAGAGAAAGGGTTGGATCACGATTATTTCCATGAAAGCGTCACGGACTCCACATGCGGAGCTCCCGAGCCTGTCCCCAACCTGGTGCCGGACAGAGGCGAAGCCAAGCCAGAGAGCGACGCGCCTGGCTCAGGGCGCAGCGTGAGGCTCAGGGAAGGCCTCCCTCGGAGGGCGCTTGACCACGCCGGCGCCCGGTGCCCGCAGCCCAGCGACAGCAGTGTGACGTGCGGGTGGATCTGCCCAGCGTGGCAGTGGTGTGGGGCGCGCTGCCACCTCCAAGGGCACCACGTCCTGCCCAGCGTGGCGGGTCACCGACCATCCCGGGGCCATCCCCCCAGGACACGGAGCGAGGCCAGCGCCCCACTGCAGATGCAAAGGGACATGTGCTCCAGGGCTGGCGCTGGCCACGTGGACGGCGTTCCCCTGCGCGAACCACAGACAGAACCACAGCTCGGCTGAGGGAGGGAGATGGACAGAGGGAGGCCGCGGGGGCAGAGGGCTGAGCAGGCCGGGGACAGAGGCCGGCAGCCTGGATGTGGTCAGGGAGACGCTGCATTTCCCAGAGAATAAACATAATTCTTCCAGGCTAGGGCTCCCCATGCTCTCACAGGCTTCTGTTTCTAGGACAGACACCCCAGGGCGTCCCCTACCTCGCTGGGGGCCTTGTTTTCCTTGATCCTGGAGGACGGCTTTCAGCCTGGCATTTGCAGACTGCAAGCTTCAGAGACGTCGGGTCCGGAAGTGTGCAGTGGCCTCCCCGCTCGGCCAGAGCCTTCCTCATCCCGTCAGCATCCCCTGCCTGCACACTGCAGCCCGCCGAGCTGACCTCCGCCTCTGCCCTGAGCCAGGCAGCCCCCTTGGGTCTGAGTGACCCCGTCCCTGTCCGGACATGCGCCTTCCCACAACCCCCATAAAACAAAACCACTTTGGTCTGTGAATGGGCTGCTGACCAAGAAATCCCGGTTCTGTCCGCGGCTGGACGGAGAGACGCCCTGGCAGCGAGGACGTGGAGAGTGGGGTGCAGAGGCCACGCTCAGTGCTGGGGGCCGGGCTGAGGGCGGCGACGGGAAGCAGGGACCTGGCAGGAAGACGGACATCCCGCAGGGAACCAGAGCCTCCCGCGAATCGGAAGCTGCTTTCAGACTTTCTGACGGTTGACTGCGTGTCAGCTGCGGCCTCTAAGATGTTGCTGACAGGTAACCACCTTGGCGGGCGTTTCTCTAGCAGGTTCCGCGCAGGAGGCGCTGTGTGGACGGGGCTGCTGTACCTTCAGGCCGGGAGTGAGCTCCAGGACTGGGCCGACTCACCTGACCCGGCGCCCACAGGTGACATGGCACTTGAGGAACGACCGGACTCAGCTTCGGCCGCTGCCAAGCAGGCACCCAGTGGCCGCAGCGACCGTCCTGAACAGGGACAAGGGGACCGCGCCCTGGCCCTGCTGCACCGCGGAAGCCCCCGGCCGACGCCGCTGCTGCTCTGCAGACCACGTGCGACCTGGGCAGTGCGCCCCGCGCCCCGGGGTCTCTGTTCCTGGACCTCAGAGACACCCGTGCGCGGAGGGCACAGCCACCTGTGGGGTCTCCCGTGATCAGATCACACTCAAGTCGTCCCGTTACGGCTCTGACAAACCTCACCACTTATCTCAGCAGCTCCTGAACCTGATGGCAGGTTACAAAGTGACAGGTGTAAACCGAGCGTGGACACCTGGTGATAACTTACTGCTGAATGTTTCCATTTCGAAGAAAGAAGAAGCACTGTTCATTAGCAGTACTCACTCTACCCTAAAAAAGGGTCCTTTTTCCTCAAGCACCAGGACAAGCCCGCTTGCCCAGCCTCCTTCAGCTGCACAGCTCAGAGGGGACGGCCCTGCGCCTCCTCCGGGAGCTCCCTCGGCCCCGCCCGGCCCCGGCCGCTCTCGGGCCCCGGCCGGTCCTGGGGAGGGACGGGAGCCCACGGAGGGGCCCTCACGCCACTGCAGACGTCACCCCAGCAGAGACGACAGCAGCGTGCCACGCTCATGCACGTGCGTCCCGCTGCCCAGTCCGTCTTCCCATCCCGGCCCCATGCGCCGACCCGCACAAGGAAGCCACCTCCATCTTCCTTCCAGAACACCCACCTCCTCGCACCTTCCACGCAGGGCGTGCGGGCTCGGGGGCGTCCTTACCGCAGAAGAGGGCCGAAGCAGTCGCGCCATCGGGGCGTGATGTTTACACTTCTCGATGTGGCAAGGTTCACGCTGCTGCTGAGTTCTAAGAGGCCGACCTGAGCCCGGGGCCTTCGCGTTTCAAAGCCACGGTCACGGCGACGATGTGGGAGAGACACATTTTCAGAGTCATCCCTTTCCTTCTGTGCTCAGGCTGGGGAGGAGCCTCCTGAGAGCGTTCCTGGTGACGCTGTTGGGACATTCAGGGTTTCTAGTTGTGAAGACCGGTGAGTCATCAAGCTTTTATGAAAATGTTCCTGGCAAAGTTGAGGCGGACGGGTTGTTTTCCAGACCCCCTTCTTCCTCTGGTCCTCCCGAGCCCGCTGATGGGATGGCCCGGACGGGGCCCGGCGGGCCAGCGTGGGGGCGTGAGGCGTGCAGAGCGGTCCACTTGGGGTCTCATCTCCACCCTGGCGACCCGGCGGGCCGCTGCCGTCTGCGTGCAGGGCCCAGCAGAGCAGAGTTGGGGGTGGGGGCTCCTGAGCCTCCTGGGGGCCCACGGACGTGTGGACCCGGGAGGGAGGGTCCTGCTGACGTGGTGAGGGGGCTGGTGGGTGCCTGGAGCTCGCAGGACGCAGGCTCCGAGGCCCAGGCTGGCCATCGGAATGCGGGGGCCGTGACAGCGCCTTTGAGAGGACGGCTTCCTGCGGGAAGGACAGGTGCTGGAGCAGGCGCAGCCCACAGGCAGGCAACGGAGGGACCAGTCCACGGGCACCATGTCCAAGGGGCCCAGGAGGGTTGCCGTGCTCACGGGTCACGGACTCAGGAGAAGACGGTGTTGAAGGGTGACTGCTGGAGCGCAGGCTGTGGGCTCAGAAGACAGGTGGAGGGTGGAGGGGCTCCGTCGTCCGGGCTGGCGCGCACGGGGACGGCCCTGAAGCTTCAGGCGGGGAGGGCCCGGGTGCTTCCATCCCGGCCTCGAGGAGGAGGGCGGGGCTCTCGGGGAAGCTGATAAAGACAACAATGAAGAAAACGTGAATTCCAGGCGCCCTGGGGAAGGAGAGGTCGAGTCTGCCGCCTCCAACCATCTGCAGTCCAACGTCATATTCCAGGAAAACAACCAAGATGAACAACTAACATGTAAGTTGATGAAATGACTCCTTCACCCTCCCTCTTCCTGTCTGCAACTTTCTTTTAAAGAAAAACAATACCGAATTCCGAGCGGCAGAAACGATGCTTGTTGGGGCAGGAAACACCCCATGTAATGTGATGGGAGAAACGGAGGGAGATTCAGATGCAGATGGCTTGACACTCAGCCCTGTCTTTCCACTGGCCTTTTTACTTATTTTATTAAATAAAAATAACACAGACTCAAGAAAGGAAGGGAAAACTAGAATAAATGAATAGACACTGTTCTCCACGGGGACCCATGCTGCCCGCTCCCCTCTCTGCTTCTGCTCGGTTCTGCTGGCAGGTCCAGAGGTTTATTCTCCATCTGTCAGTCCACTTGCTGGGCTGCTCGGTGTCCCAGATGCAGGTGAAATGATCCACATTCGTCTTTCACCTTCTGACAGATTTCATGCCACAAAACGCCCTCACGTCCCTCTGCGTCAGGAGAGGCAGGATTCACCGATGGCAGCTGAGTCGGAGCCCGACGTGGACCCATCACCCTTCTCCGGGCATCTGTCAAAGGGCCCCGAGATGACTCTATTCTGACGCCGCCATGAGTCCCGTGACAAGGTCACAGCGCACACATCACAGTGCACGCGTCACAGTGCACACATTGCGTGAGCTCGTGCTTTCAGACCCTGTAGAGAGAACTAGTTGGGGGTCTGCTGGGGCTGGAGGAGGTTTACTTTGAATCCTGACAAGTCTCCACTCTGTGTCCCAAGGCGAGTGCACCAATCTCCTCTCCCACCGCAGGGTGTGGCTCCCGCTCTCCACGCCCTCGCACCTCTTGCCCCTGGAAGTTCTGACACGGGCCATTGGCACAGATGTCGGGTGGTTTGCACTTACGTTTCTGTCGTTCTGCGTCCGTTGGCCGTATGTGCGTCCTCTTTACAGAGGAGTCTATTCCGATCCTCTGGCCATTTTTGTCGTGCTGTCTGCTGGTGAGTTCTGCTCATCCTTACGTGTTGTCTCGATATTGAGCCCCTGTCACATGCGTGAGGCACATGTCTTCACCCATCATGTTGAATGTCTTTTGTTTTGTTGGGTTTTTTTGTTGTTGTTGTACAGAAAAATTTTAGTTTGATATTGTCCTATTTGCCTTTTTTTTCCTTATATTTCCATTGCCATTGGAGTTGCATCCCCAAGGACATCTCCGAGGATGATATTGTCGCCTGTGTTACCTACATTTTCTTCTATATATTTCATGCTTCATGCCACTTTCTGCCTGATAGCTGGGTTTAGCTTGTCCCCCTCAAAGATGTGGGGTCTCTCGACATAAGCGGACTTCAGTAGGGTTTTTGCAGATGGCCGCGTTAGCATGAGGTCATCAGGGTGACTCGGAAATAGACCTGCGTCGGGGAAAGACACTGAGAAGACACAGGGAGAAGAAGGCCATTTGCCAACCAAGAAATAAGTGCCTGAGGGCCCAAAAGTTAGGAGAACGGCCTCGAACAGAACTTTGCTTCGCAGACCACGGAAGGCACCCGCACTGCCCACACCTCGAGCTCAAGCTTCCAGCTCCAGAGCTGTGAGACGGAGCTTCTCCCGTGCAAGCCGCCAGTTTGAACCGCTGTTACAAGCGCCCCGGGAAATGAGGGCGACAGATCTTGGCTCGTAAATGTTAAATGAAATTGCTCCTCAAGCGGATAACCACCCGGAAGGATCACCTGCAGTTTGAAGAGGTGCTGCATGTGAAGACTCAGCAGACGCTCAGCAAAACCCTCCGAGAACAGGTTGGGGTGATGATTACAAATGCGTCCTCTAAACATCTGTAATCAAAGACCGCTGATTACATGAGTGATCCTTGTGGAAACAGCTGGAGGGACCGCCAATGCCCTCGTCGACAGCACTGCTCCAGTCTCACTTCGGCGGGAGCTGGGATGTCCGGTGTCCCGTGACGCTGTGCTCCTCGCGCCGGGAAGCTCGGGAGGCTCGCCGGGGCCGGGAGCAGGGAGGCCGGCGGGTTCCTGGAAGGGGAGCTGCCCGGAGACAGGAGCACGGGGCTGCGCTTCCGGGTCCGGGTCTCCCTGCAGCAGAAGCCTGTTATGTTAGGTGGCTTCCCCAGAACCCCCTCCAGCTGAGGTCGAACTCGCGATAACCCCCACCTGTTTGGCCGTAAAGCCTCACCCGCCTCTGCCGTGCTCGGGGTTGAAGCCGGTCTCTCTTCGCCGTAGGTCCGCCTGCACTGGGGCCTGCACCTAACGTCCCGAAAAAAGGGCCTTTTTCCTTTAACAATAGACCTTGAGAACGAGCTGAATGTCCATCAAAATGACAACGCCTGCGTCAAGAGATCTTCGAGCCACGATGGGCTCCAGAGCAGCTGAAAGGAATTAGATCACATGAAATTACTCAGGGCTTTGTGTGCTTTATATGAATTAACTCTGTTCACCCATGAATGAGAACTGCAGCGTTCTCCAAACGGTAACGCCGAATGAAGACGTCAGCAGAGGTGCCTGTGTGCACGCCAGCGACACTCATGAAAGTTAAAACACGGCGGCAGCCAGACGTCGTTTATAAACATGCTTGGGGTAGCTGAAGCTTACCGGCGAGTGCAAATGGAGAAGCGAGTGCAGATGGAGAAGCGAGTGCAGATGGAGAAGCGAGTGCAGATGGAGAAGCGAGTGCAGATGGAGAAGCGAGTGCAGATGGAGAAGCGAGTGCAGATGGAGAAGCGAGTGCAGATGGAGAAGCGAGTGCAGATGGAGAAGCGAGTGCAGATGGAGAAGCGAGTGCAGATGGAGAAGCGGACATCAGGATGCAGGTTCGTCTGGGAGAGGTGGTCACGGGATGAAGAGGAGCTTGGAGCGAACGCCAGTGATCCCGAGCATCTAGTTCTTACATTCGTGTTTATGATATAATCGTCCATATTTTTGTAAAACTGAGATTATTCTGTTTTTGAAAAGCAGTTGAAGTCGTATTCTCAGTCTTGACTGCATGAGATGCACCGGGATCTCTGTTCAGCCTGCTCTGCTCTCCATCCCTTTCTGATGACTTTAAAAGCGTGTGCGCATCGCCCTCCTGGAGATCTTGGGGCCCCTTGGGATCCGGTGGCTTCCCGGCCCCCTCCCTTCAGCTCCGCTCTTCCCTCTTGGTGGCTCCCCCCCCGCAGACCCAGCTGCACCCCGCCGGACCCCGGTGCCGCCCAGCCTCAGACGGACACTCTCGGGACTGGGAGCGGGGACCAGTCACAGCAGCGTGATCTTCCCGCCACAGAGACGCTGATGGATGGCAGCCGCGCTCCGTGTAAGGGGCTCAGGAAGACGACCCATCAGCAAGCAATGGAACTAGCACGAGGGGCAGTGAGAAGGAGGCGGGTGGCCTCTCAGAATCCGAGGGCAGACAGGATGAAAATGCAGCCCGTGTCAACCAGACAGGCCCGGAGACGACTCTGTGTAACCTGCGAAGCGGGGTCCTCACTCAGAGGAGGAAGGAAACAAGGTCAATGCTGCCACGATGGCGATCAGCCCGTCTCCGTCCAGCGGGGACTCTGGGCAGGACCGAGAAGCATTGCCTCCTCCAGGTGTCACTGCACTTTGCCAGAAAGCTGCCAACATAGCACTCAGATATCTAATGTCTCCCAAGCGCCTCGTGCAGCGTGGAAGGAGAGGTGCGTTCAGACCTGAGAAGGAGGGCGCGAAGGGAAACTCAGTGTCCACCTTGCAATACTCCACCTGCCCGTTGGCGCAGAGGGGCAGCCCGGGGGCAGAGGGAGCGAGTGGGCCCTGTACACACAGCCCTGAGGAGTGGCCACTCCGCTCCTGATACAGGCCAGGAGGCAGCAAAGAGAAGGGCCGGCGGCACTGACCGTGATACCTCACGTCCACGGAAAAGGAAGGGACCCCATTACAGGCATGGAGGTCAGGAGCCCATCAAAGTCATCAGAAGTCTCGAGACAATCAACTGTCATGGTCCTGTGAGCAGGCTCTCTCAGGAGGGGAGTGTGAGACTCACCGGACCCACGGACGGCCGGGCTGAGAGCAAGGCTGCCCATGAGCGCGAGGCTGCTCGCCCATCGTGTGGCTCTGGTCCTCGGCGTGTGGGCCGGGGCACAGGGTGAGCGGATCTGAAGGCCCGGCTGGGCAGTCTGTGTAGATGGGTACACGAGGGATGCGGAGCCCGAGTGCCATCCCTTTGTGGTGCTTGTCCTGCGTTGCTGAGTACAGGCAGGTGTACGGCTGATCGTGAAATTACCTGGCCGTCTCTAGAAGACAGGCCCAGGTGGGCTCCAGTGACCTCGAGTGGCCGGCGCTGGAGAAGACGGGGCATCGGTCTCCTCAAGGGATTGGCCGTTTCTTCTCTGCGATGCTGGTCTCTCCCTGCTTTTCCTCGCTGGTTCTTCTTTGTCTTGGCTTCTAACGTGGCGTGCTGGTCAGCAGTGGACTTTGCTCAGCTCTGCCTCCTCATTCGAGACCTTCCTTCTGCCACTTGCTCCGGGGTCTGGAGGATGCGTTTGTGCAACTCTTGGATGCAGGAGCATCGCAGTGCGGCATAGACAAGCTTCCTTTCCAGGCAAAGCTTCAGGGTGGAGGAGACGCTAGAAAAGGCCAGTGTAGAGAAAGGGAAAAGACAGAACAAGAAAGGACATGTCCTAGACAGAGTAGTGAAAGGCGAAGTAGCACAAATAACCTTCACAGCCACATCTAGCCATCCTTTCAATATTTACAGATCCCTGTAGCATCCTTGTCTGATCCAAAACACAAACACGCCAAGGGTGGCTACCGTTAGATCGCAGTGTCATGAAGGGACAGACCTGTGGTCGACCCCCAGCTCGGGCTCTCCGACCGGTTCCTCAGAAGGCGAGTCCCGTCCCGTCTGAGTGGCCTTCGGCACTGGCCCCCGCTCTGTGGGGCCCGTGGTGGCATCTGTGCCGCTCTGTCCACCTGTGAGATTGCCTCCAGCTGGGCTGGAGTAGCTCGTGCTAAAATAAACCAGCAAAGGCTCGAGCCTTTCAAGATGTTCTGAGACTAAGACCTGCACAGAGAAGCAAGGCTCTGAAACAGCCTTTTAAAATTTCATATGGTTTTACTGAAATTCTGAAAAAAATGACCTCATCTCAAACCGGCTTTTCTACCTTTACTGAGAGCAGGGATCTGCTCCCATCGCTTTCTGGGAAAGCAGGACAGTTCTCTTTCACAAACTATTTTCAAAAGCGCCTAACATTAAAAATCTCATTTGCTGTTTCATCAAGACCCCTATGGAGCCAATTTATAGAGACACTCAAATACTTTCCCATTTCCTGAGACATGCTGAAGTAAAATTTTAATTAATATCCTTTATTATCTTAGCAGATACTTTTACTATATTTGTGTTCATGTATTTATGCTCATAAAATGTGAGCCTGATCAGTGAGGTTGAAACAAACCGTTATTCTCTCCAGATGATAATTATTTTCTCATAAGCCCAGTTCTGTAAAGATAGGGATGTGAATGCTCTTGGTCTGATTAACAGGCAGTTCTGGTCAAATTTGGGCTCAGTTTATTCAGTTATATGAATCTCATTGATTGTGTGCTTGCCTTTCTAAAACTGAGTGTTTTACTCTTTTTCTTGGTTTCCCTCTGTCTAATTCGGAAATGCATACAGCCATTGTCTTCTGTACCCAGTACTGTTGACTTGAGAAGCTGCGTCTCTCACCCCATGAGAGAGAAGACGCCGTAAGCTTGTAAGGGGCGAACGACACGTTAGACCTGAAAAAAAGCCTCTATCAGTAACCCTCAAGGTAGAAAGACATTGAGTTGTATGGAAATTTCTCAAAGCCAATATGCTAATTAGTAACATGGCTGTAATGCCTGACCCTAACGCATGAATCTCCTGATCGAGGGTCTTTCCACTTAGAAGGGGCTCTGCGTGTTTTAAGTATTCTTGCTTTGTATGCGGAGTACCTTCTCTCTCCCGTAGTGGGTGACTTTGAGGACACTTGGAGGTAGGGTCTGTGGAAGGCATGTAAGCCATGAGGGTGGGGCCATCGTCAGTAGGATTAACGCCCTTCTCGCGGGGTCCCCAGCGAGCCCCCTTGCCCCTCTGTCATCGGAGGACCCAGGGGAAGACAGTGCTCTATGAATGGGGACTCACGTGCAGCCCCCAGAACAAGGAGAAATCAGCGGGTCTTGTGTAGAAGCCACCGGTCTACGGCAATGAGTCCCAGCAGCCCAGACACTCAGCGACGAGCTCGGCCCGCCTATTAGAACCACTCCGTGCAGGTGCTCAAATCCCTCATTCCTCATCCATCCTCTTTCCTTATCCACATTCTTCATGCTCCACAGAGTGCTTGCCAACCTTCTTTCTGCCGGCTGTGGCGACCTGAGGCCCAGGACCGGGAAGCACGGCCGGGGACACTGACGCGGCAGAGGTCACAGCATGGCATGAAATTTGCCGTTTACTTGCGCGTCTCATGCACGAGAATGCGTGCTGGAGAGAACCAGCGTACGGCTGTTCCCCTTACATATTCCGTGCCCCGGAGGGTTCAAAGAAGAATCGATGACACCCTTCATGGCGTTTGTTCCAATGATCCCTTGACATTGAAAAGACTGCTTTATACACCTAAACCTGGACTCTCAGAAGGTAAGGGACTCACTCAGAGTCAGATGGAAAAACAGGTGTATCACGCCAGGCCTATAATCTCTGTGATGCCCCAGGCAACCTCTTACTCTGTGAGACAAATGAGTCTCCCAAAGGCTCACTTCAGGCCCTGCTGCATTGCTCTCTTTAGAAAAGTCTGCTGTCATGCGTACTACTCGATCTTTGTATTTACTAATCTGTCCTCGTATTTACTTGTCCTTTATGAGTCTTTCTTTGTATTTACTCAGCAACCTGGCATTCCAGAGTATTTACAGAGCCATGCAATATTCATTGAAGATTCATTTGATTTTTAGATTCCACATATAGGCAGAAGTGGGTGCAACTAATAATGCTGATCATGTATGTGTGGAACTGACAGAGGGTTAGGAGATGGTTAGATCCCAAACTATTATTTTTCAAAATAAAGATTCAGAAATATTGGTAATTACTGCTGGGACAAAATGAAATTATTTAAATATGTTTTCAAGTCACCAAGGCAGCCAGTAAAATATACATATGGAGCTATTGAGAGGTGATAGAGAAGACAAGTGGTGGTGGAGTCAGCCCTCACTTTGATGACCATCAACCAAGAGATAGAAGTAGAAGCTTCCAGAAGCATCATCTCACATGATGGAGGCCACCTGTAAGGGAACCAGAATCAGAGGCTGTGAAGGGAGGGTCTGGACAGAGAAGGCATGACCAGGAGACTTGTGCAGGTCAGCAGGTGCATATGGATGTCCTATTATTCCAGCACCATTTGCTAAAAGAGTCTTTTGCCCCCTTGTATCATCTTTGTTCCTTGTTAAAGACCAGTTGACTGCATTTTGGCTCATGTATCTCTCTCCTCTGTTCCACTGATCTATGTTTTTGCTTGTTTATTCATCTATTTTTTGCCATACCATGCTGTCTTGATGACTGGCGCATTATAGAAAGTATTGAGGTTGGAGAGTCAGTCCTCTCATCGTGTTCTCCTTCAATATTGAATTGATGACTCTGGATTTTCTTCTCCACATAAACTTTAGAACTAATTTATTGATAAGTAGAAAGTATGCTGGAATTTTTTAGTAGAATTGCATTTAATAGATCAAGTTGGCAAGAATGGATATCTTGACAATAGAGTCTTCCTATCCATGAACATGGAATATCTGACCAGTTATTTAGTTCTTCCTTGATTTAGTTTATCAGAATTATGCAGTTTTTCTAACATAATCTTATAAACATTTTGTTAGATGTATACATACCTGTATTTTGTTGTGTATAATGCATACCTTTTTAAAATCAAATTTATGTGGGAAAACAAAAATGTGAATTATACATGGGTAATACTGATTCTGTATATGAATGTTTTTAATTCTTTTATTTATGCTTATGAGTTGAAAGTGTAGCACTAGAAATCCATAAAGATACCTGTATGCAAAATAATGCCCTGGAGAAAAAGGATGGCTGAATAAAGAAGGCATGAAAATCTGGTTCAACAAAGTCTGATCATGAAGACTGGCAGATGACTTAAAACATCAGCTTTGCTTGTTTTTGATCACTTCAAAGTCCATGCTACACAAAATGTAAAGGCAGCATAATGGACTTGAAAACCCCACTCGCTGAGCTCACCAGCCAATCGTTACCTCTTCATGCGTCAGTAAGAAGCCCTTTAAGTCCCTAATGGAGAAAGAGTGGACATCATGGATGCAGTCAGCTGGCAGTGATCTAACACCTCCAGGCAGCATCAAGAAAGCATCCATCGCCCAAGTTGTGACTGGATCCCAAGATCATGGGGCAGAGTCAAGAAGGAAGTGGTTATGAAATCATTTACGGAATGTGACATCAGCCATGCAGTGGTTGGAATTGAGGATGATAACATTGACCAGAATGAGGAAAGTGATTCTCCAGAAGACACCGGGAATGCAGACATCAAAGAAGTATTGACAGTGACACGGAGCTCTGGGTCTCCTATGATGGGTGGACATTGTGAATCTGTTACCGGTATGGTACAGAGAATTTCTTGTACCTTGTATCTTCTCTTGAGTTTTGTGATCATTGGCTGCATAACATTTCCTGCCACATAAGAATTTTAAAAAAATAAATGCTAAAGTTCCTTTATAATACAAATAACAAGCACTTAAATACAAACAAAAATTTCAGATTTTCCCTAAAAGTTTGCAGCAAAGACGTGGATGTGTATTATAGATGGGAACACATTTTACATGGCAAAACACAGTCAGTGTGTCATATTTTTAGTAGTAATGCAAATTATAATATGTTCTTAATTTCAAATTCCAATTGTTCATTGTTGTTAGAAAAAACAATTGACGTCTGCATATTAACCTCACATCCTACAATTTTGTTATAATGACTTCTAATTCCAGGAGAGTTTTGGATTTTTTTATTTTTTTTTTTTTGGTTATTTTTGAGACTTTTTCATATTGACAAGCATATCACCTGAGAACAAAGGCAGTTTTCTTCCCTCCCAATCTGTATATTTTTCCCTGTTTTCCCGTATGACTGTTTTTGCTAAGACTTCCAGTATTGTTTGAAAAGCAGTGGTGAGAGAAGGTATCCTTATCTCGTCCCTGATTTCAGGAGAAAAGATTTCCGCTTTCATGGAGAATTATTACTTAATGGATACAGAGTTTTGGGGTTATTTTACTTTAACAAATGTCAGTTTATTGAGATATAACAAACATAAAATTTAAGACAAGGTGTTTGCTGTGATCATCTGGTGCCCATCGAGCTAACGCGCAGACCTGTCGCCGCACGTGTCACGTGTGCATCTCTGGTGCGTGTGTGGAGGAAACACTCATGCTCTGCCGACCTCAGTCACACACGGTCTCTGGAACCCACCTCACGCTTCTTGCGATGAGCTGACTTGTTTTGTTCAGATTTCACATAGAAGCAAAACCAGGTTGTTTGTCTTTCTCGGTCCGGCTCAGTTCATTCAGCACAATGTCCGCAGGATCCGTCCATGTCGTCACGAATGGTAGCACGTCGTGGCTTTTTTCTCACAACTAAATAATATTTTCATGCATGGAGAGAGCGAGCGCAGTGCACGCTGTGCAGTCCTGCTGCGTGTGTTTGCAGCACCATCGTTACTCACTCCCTGATGGACACGCAGGTGCTTCCGCGCTCGCCGTGGTGGGTGACGCAGCAGTGAACTTGGACATGAACCTGTGTCTTCAAAACCCTGTCTTCACTTTCTTTGGGGTGTGTGCTCGGATGTGTTCTGAGTGGTGATCTATTTTTAACTTTCATGGAGCCTCCCTGCTGCTTCTGCAGTGTCTGCCCCCTCGTCTCCACGTCCCCACCTCCGCTTCTCTCCAGTCCTGTGCATGGTGCTCTTCCAGCAGGCGTCCGGCCCTCGCCCGCTATGGCCCTGACAGGCGGTCGGTCTCCTGGCGATTAGTGGTGTCGGGCACCTTTTCCAAGACCTGCTGACCATGTGGACGACTTTAAAAATTAGTGTTCGGTCCTGCCATTTTTATTTTCATTATTGGTTTTGTTTTTGATATTGAATTGTATGATTTTTTTCACACATGTTGAATTTTAAACCTTTACCCGATACAGGTTTTACAAATGTCTCCTCTCAGTCTAGTGTGCTTTTTCATTCTGTGGCTGGGTTCCGTTTCTGTTTTGCCAGATGGAAGCTCTGTGGGTGTCTGCTGACGGCCACACAGCCTGTGAGGTGCACCTCACTGTCCCCTGAAGGATGGTTCAGATGCTAGACTGTTTGTATGACAGATATTTCTATTTATCACTATTTACAAAATAGCAAAGACTTCTCATTGGTATTTAAAGACTTGCAGACTTTTAAAAAATTTAAGCTGGTGTTCCAGGAACATTGCCTGGCTGCGCTGATGAAAATGAGCTGCGTTAGGTGAAGAAAGCACATTCAGGGTTGATATGTCAACTACAGCCCAAGAGAGTGAAATCAGCAAGAGGTGTCATGAGCTTTTCCAAAACGCTTCCCTCTCAGCCACTTGGGAGGCGGGGGGATCCCTGCCACCTGCGGGAAAAGGAGGAGGAAGAGGCGACTCTTTTGCACCCAGCTGGACAGAGGACATGGCTGTCATCACTGTGTCACCACTTCCTGCTCACTGAAGTCCCTGAGACCCGCGTTTCGGGCGAGGAAGGAGACTGGGAGAAGGGAGAGCCTCCCGACCCGCAGCGGAGCGGAGCCCTGCACTCCCGGCGCCCACCCGCACACCAGCCTCAACAGGCGCACACGCTGACTTGCTGACATGTGCCATCTCCTCTCTCCACCAGGCTTGCCTCCGGGTCTCCATCCGCCCTTGTGTCTGTCGCCCCCTCGCCAAGCTCCCTGCCCCTGGGCTGCGGCGTCCCTGGCGAGGCCCCAGCGGCCGTGGGTGGAGGTATGTTGGATATGCGGTCCGACAGCTGCGGGGCTGTGGCCGGGCCGGAGGAGAATTCCTCGCCCATGACCACAGCAGCCCCAGCTCCCTCCAGCTGTCCCGCTCCGGACAACGCAGGTCCAGGGTCAGCAAGCGAGGGCGTGATGTTGTCACAGAGCCGTCGCCCGGCCAGGGTTCCGCCTGTTAGGACAATTATGGCAGCAGAGGAAATGACCCTGAGAGAAATGTCATCTTTCACAAACTGGAGCAGCTGCTGTGTCCCTGGGGAAAGGCGACGCCGTCCTCACACCACGCAAGTGGTTGAGGGCGCTCTGAGGAGGCTGTTAAAAATATCACCACCTCGCTGTTCAGACACAGGTGAGAGTCTCGAATTCTCTCCAGGAAGGCGAGTGTCCAGCGCACGGAGCCTGAGAGTGAGGGGGCCCGAGGGCACCGGGCTCCCGTTCGCAGCAGCGAACCGGCCACCGCGGGTCCCTCCCAGGGACACCGACCGGTTCAGATCTGGCACTTGTCTCCGGGGCAGCTGGCCACTCTCACCTTCCCCGACGAAGCTGGGCCTTCTTCCTGAGAGGCATGACCCCTGCACCCACAGGACACCCACGGGCAGCTGGCCCAGCCTGTGCACTGTCTAGTCTCGTGGCCTGGACAAGACTGTTTTCCTGAAAGACCCTCCGGTCCCCGGTCCTCGCAGGAAGCGGTTTGCAAGCTGACGCTCCGGTCCAGCACGGACGGCTCAGTTTCAGGGTCCGACCTACTGTCCCTCCTGGGCCTGCACGCAGCTCCGGTGGAAGGGCCCCTCCCGGGGGGCGGTCTCCGGGCTCGGGGTCCTCTGCGGCATCTCAGTGCCAGCGTCATGTCTAGTACAGCTGCCGAGCTCCAGACAAACCTGTTCCCCTGGAAGTTTCTGAGCTGTTACCATTTTTCCCTCTAACGTGTAAAATGAATTCCCTGGAAACGTAATTAGCTTCAATGCTTGGGATCGTTTCACTGTGGTTACTATTAATTCCCAGATCAGCCAGTTAGAACAGCGTGGGAAGCCAGAAAGCAGAGGAAGACGGGCCTGGGCTGGCGGGAGGGGCAGGGTCTCAGCCCCCACGGCCCCTTCGACCGCAAAGGCTGGCCTGTGTCCTCCCCAGGCCGGCACTGCCCCTCCTGCTGTGACCGTCTGAGGCCGAGTGTGCACCTGCTCCAGACAGGTCATCTCAGGAGGCTTCCCGAAGAGGTGACATCTGAGGACACTCATGCAGAATGACCGAGGTCTTTTAGCAGCGGGAGGAAGGGGCCCTTCAGAAAGAGGGGAGCTTCCGTAGAGGGGACAGCAGGCCCCTGGACACAGCATGGCAGCCACACGGCTGGAGCTCAGAGGAGCAGGTGAGACCTGCCCACAGTCGGCAGGGGCAGGTGAGACCGCTCACGTGGCCACAGCAGGAGCACGTGCCGGGCGCCTCCAGGAGGGGCGGGAGCCGCCCCCTCCACGGCCTGGTGCGTTGAACCGGGGGGACAGACGAGAACCGCCGTCTTGGAGGCAAACACACTCACACGGGAGCGAGGGGCGGGCCCGCCACCCCCCTGCCTGCCCTGGGCTGATCCTGCAGGGCAGCCTTTACGGGAGCTGGTCAGCAGGCACCTTCAAAGGAGAGTGTGGCCACAGGGGACCTTGACCATGTGTCCGTGAGACCCTGGGCCCACCAGAGGTGCTGGGGCTCTACTGCATTACTTCACGAGCTTCAAGAAGCAACGGATGGGAGACCTGTCACTGACAGAGGAGACACCCCAAAGTAAAGGACAGTCTGTCCCGAAGACTGGAGGCGGCCCGTCCCGAAGCTGGTGCTCTCGGCGCCTTACGGCGTCAGTTGTGAGCATCCTGAATTCAGAGTGTTTCAGCTGTAAGGTGCACGGCGATGTCAGATACCGGAATATGAGCAACAGGACAAGCGCACCCTCAGAGTCCACGAGGCACGGCCGCCGATAAATCCTTCCACACTCTGGCACATAGTCTATTACTTGAGTGTCAACTCATTGTTTTATTGTTGCATTAGGCTCAGATTGCGTTTACACTTTTTCTATTTTCTGTAATGTCTCTGCATATTTTTTTTAATCCTAAGATTAGCCTGACTGGTGAGCTCTGGTGGTCTAGTGGGTTAAACCAGGCACAGTCCACAGACATGCCAAGGTCCCCAGTGCAAGACCCGGGCCCGGGAAACAGTGAGGATGAACTAAGTAAAAGAACCGAAGTGCTTTTTCCTCTCCTGTCCTCTCCTCCACCTGCCTGCCTCCTTGCCTTCATTCCTGCCTGAACCTCCCCTTTAAAAAAATGGGGGAAAAGGTGGTCTGCTTGAAATAACACAGACACTTTAGAATAACATTGGTACCTGATTCTGTTGTTTGTGAAATTCGACTTACAGACATTGATTCACACAGGAAGTAATAAGTCTAAACACACGTATGCTTCCAGTTTCTCCACTGAGCAATGATGGGATCATTTTTCCCCACGCTGCCTAAATAAGAGGTTGAAATATCTGGTCCGTTCTCTGCCTTTCCAGAAAAATGTTCTGTCAATTTTACTTTCAAAAGGAAGCAGGAAGGAAAACTTGGGGTATAAGATGTTGAGATCGGATAAGAATAAATTACCTGCAACATTTTGTTAAAAGCTATACAAACTCCCAAAATTACATTAAGGGAGACATTTTTAAAAGCCACTTCTTATTGCAAAACTAAAGGAGAGCGTGGAGTGAAGTAGTTTCAGCTGTGTTTATTAGAGAAGAAGAAACAGCAAAAATTGATGACATAGTAACTGGCTTTGAAGAATAAGAACAGGTACACAGATGCTAAAGAAATTGGTGAACCAGAATATCCAAAATTAGCTCCTTAAGAGGGCTCAGATAATCTTATCAGTGACCTCTCTAAACTTTCCAGGCATAAATTTCTTCAGTCTTATAGTTAGCATGCAACTTCAAGGTCAACGAGAAAAGACGAGGATCACAATGAAACTCTATTAAGAATGCAAAGCACGGCAGTATCACAGATGCTACAGACAATGATTTTAGAAGATCTTACAAACACAGATTCCACTTCTTGAAAACAGATGCAACTAAAATTTTCTAGAAGACAGTTGAATCAAAAGCTGATTTCGAAAGTCTAAATAATAAGAATAACTGGATTAGTAGAAAAAATAATTCTAAGACTTAAAGAAACAATTACTCCTGGCTCAGATATCTTATCAGTGACCTCTCTAAACTTTCCAGGCATAAATTTCTTCAGTCTTGTAGTATTATCTAGAGAGGAGAAAATTCCCTTCTCTTGAGTTAGTATAATATTGATATCAAACCTGACTGAAACAATCTAAATTAAGAGAATTACTAGAAAATCTTACCCATAAATGCAGATGTCAGAATTATAAAAATATAATTGAAATAAAAACTGAATCAACAATCCATAAAATCCATCATGATCAGATTGAGATTCTTCTGGGAAAACAAGACTGATGTGGCAGAAAAATAAAATTCCTTCACTTTAATAGCTTAAAGGGAAAACAAATCCAAATAGCATTGAAAAATCACTTGATAAAATCCAGTGTTGTTTCAGGATATTAGCTCTTTGCCACCTAATAATAGAAGGGAATGTTCTTAACCTGATAAAGGCTTTACAGAAAAGCAATCATATGTTGTACTGCTTGGTAAGGTATACTAAGCGTAAATGGTAAAATACATTCCTTTTGAATTTGGGGACAAGGCTAAATAAATTCTTCTAAATATAATTTTGTAATTATAGTAGCGCAAAGATAAATAAATTTATACATAAATATATATAAATATTTAAATACAATAGTATGAGGAAAGATTAAAAAGCAATCATTTGCATATAATCTTATCATTTATATGGAAACTCCATTACATTGCAGGTGAATTATTAAAATCAATAAACAAGTTTGCTGGATATAAGTTTCAATACCAAAAGCAATTATGTTTCCTAATACTCATATAAAGTCTGAAAATGTAATATCAAAACAAGCCACAAAAGTATAGAATTAAGAACAAATGTAAAAATCATACACATAGAGATCTTTATATACAGTAATATGAAAATGTTTGAATAATAAGAAGTCCTAGATTAGTAGAGATAGATACTAGTTTCATGGACTAAATATCTCACTTTCATAACAGTATGAATTTCTCAAAAAGATCTCTGGGGTGGCGAACTTTGTTCTTATTATTTTGTTCAAGTGGAATCTTAGGTCATTACTTTGAGAAAATGTTTATACTGTGAGCATTTCCTACATAAAATTTCCTCTAACAACTCCTTCATCAACATCTTATACATTTTGAAATATTCTGGCTTTATTTTATTCAGTATAAAATAGTCTCTAATTTGGCTTGTGATTTCTTCTTTGACCTGGGGATTTTTAGAAGTATGCTGCTTATTTTCACATATTTGGAGATTTCGAGATACCTTTCTGCTGTGCTGTCTATTTTAATCGGACCGTTTTCAGAGATTGTTCTTTGTGTGGGTCTATCATTTCAAATGTGTTAAGACTTGTATTTATGGCTCATGTTAAAGGCTGTCTTGGTGAATGCTCCGTGTGCACTTGAACGTAGCCTGAATTATGCCACTTTAGGTGGAGTATTTGACAAAAGTCAGTTAAGTAAAGTTGGCTAATAGCTTTATTGGTATCTTCTGTATTCTCACTAGCATCCTGTTTGTCCTCTTAGTTACTGAGAGAGATGTGTTGGGACACCTGATCAGCAATACCTGGATTGATGCATTTTTCCCTTGCAGTTGCATATGTTTTCCTTCATGTATTTTGAGCCTCTGTAGTTAGGCAGTAATATTTTGTAGTATTATTGATTCTTCTTGGTGAATCTGCCCCTCTCATCAAGAAGAGTTGTTCATTATCCCAAGCAACCTGTCTCATTCTAAAATGGACATGTCAAAATGTTTATAGGGTGGGAATACAGCCATTCCAGCTTTACTTTGACTAGCATCTGCATGGTATATCACTTATTGTTCTCTTACTTTAATGCATGTGTTTGTGTTTAAAGCGAGTTTCTTGCGGACCACACTGAGGTGGATCTTGCTTTTGTCCAACCTGTCAATTCTTAGTTTTAACTTAGAGGTTTGAATTCAGTGCAATTATCAAAACAATTGAGACCCAGTCTACATTTTTCTTATTTGCTTTCTATTTGCCCTATCTTCTTTTTCATTCTCGTTCCCATTTTTCTGCTTTGTTTTGGATTATCTCATTTTAATGACTCCATTTTTCTGTTTCTGCCATTTGCTTAGTAGCAGTGCCTTTTTGAATACTGAGTAATTGCTCTGTTGTCTGCAATATTAATTTATCTTAGCAAAGATAAATGTCAAACACCAGAAATACAATCTCATTTTCCCTCCTGTCATCTATGATTTCCACACACTTTACCTCAAATACTTCGCATTTATTATTGTCTTTGCTTTAAGCAGTCAATGATCTTAAGAAGAAGAAACAATTTTTTGAAGTCTTTTATGCTTTTCATATATACCCAGTATTCTTTTTTTTTTCTTTTTTATGGATCAAATGTTCTAGTATCTTCATCCTACTAAGTGAACTTTTTGACACTTTTGTAGTGCAAGGGTACAGCTGATGAATTTGCTCAGTATTTGTCTAGGAGAGACTAATTTTGATTTATTTTTGCTGGATAGAGAATCCTAGATTAGAGTAAGATGCATTTCAGTCTAAAGATGTTCCTCCATTTTCTTCTGACTGACTTAGATTCTGAGCAGAACTCTGCAGTATTTGGTATTCTCTGGATGTAATGTCCTTTATATCTCTGGTGCTTTATTCTCTGCTCCTCTCGCTGTCCTCTCATCCTAGCCTTTTTGTCTTACAGATATTTAACTGCTTGATACTCTTCCAAGTGCAACACTAAAAAATGTTTAACACAGTGGACTTAGAATTTAAGAAATGGGAACAGCATCACCTGCTAACGAATACTTTATAACCAGGGCAGACACTCGTTGAACAGCACTCTTCTCTTGAACCGCCTATTCTGATTCCCTGGGCATGACTGTCAGCATTATCCAGGAAACCTTGCTACGCCTTCCTTCTCAGCTTGATTCTCTGACTCACCTCCCTTAGAGGGCAGCTGGTCCTCGCACTCCGATTGGACCTCTTTTCTTCAGTTGCATTGACTACTAGGCTCCTCTGTATTTACAACCATTGTCTTTACCCAGTTTCCACCTTCATATCTGTCTATCTCCACGTGTGCATTGTCAACTCCTTGAAGGCAAAACCTTCGAACTTTAGTTTTGTTTCAAGTAAGTTGTCCTTTGCCCAGGATATTTGACAAGAGACAAGCACAGGGTGAATGAGTGCATGAAGGAATGAATACCTTCCACTGGACTCTGAGTCCCTAAGATGGAGGTTATATTTCTTCCCATTTTTGTTTTCGCCCCAGATCAAGACACCAAGATCTCTGCCCAGGGCTTAGTTGTGCTGTAGATGTAGGACCGAAGGTCTGGAGGAGTCACCATGTGACCACCACTCCTGTGGGTTGACTCTGATGCCACAGAGGTCACCGGGGAGCCAGGATGGCAGAGCAGATCCCTGGATTTCTCTTGCTTCCCCAGACGGGGCTCCTGCTGGAAGTCCGGTGTCCGCAGCACAGAACATCTCCTGGGCCCTAATTATCCATAGTCTGATGCACACACTTTTCATGGAGACAGAAGAGCCAGCTGAAAAGGTTTCTTTCTTCCTGCCTGAGTCTCTACCACGAGCCTGTGGACACCCATGCTCTTCCCCCCACAGCTCACAGGGATTAAGCACAAAGCACATTAGAGTGAGCTCCTGGGCTCCCGAGATGCCAGCACGGAGGAGGCACTCAACAGGATCATCATTAGCATGTCACAGATTAAGTAACTGAGCCTCAGAGAGAGGGTGCATTGCAGGCCTGGTTGGTTTGTCAACAAATTCCATATTCTTACCACTGACAAAAAACATTTGTATCAGCGTTACTTAAAATAAAAAAGTAAATTGCTCTATAGTCACTGGTCAATGATAAATTAAATGCATAAACCTTAAGTCAGACCAGACTGCATGTTCAGGTCTGCTCTGCTATGGACAAATTCCTTAATGCTTTAGTCTTCGATGTTTTCATCTGGAAAACTGAAGGACTAATGGCATACACATTGCCAGTTTTTTATAAAACAAAATGAGATCATATGTAGGAAAGATAGTTTGCACATTGCAAAGAGCTTGGTAAATGTCAGTCATTATCCCAAACATTATGTATTTATATATATATATATATATATATATATATATATATATACATATATTACACACATACACACATATCTATAATATATCCAACATGTCCATCTAATACGTATATGATTCCCCGCCCACCTTAAAATGTATGCCTAATTAAAAAGCTATGAATTTCCACTAGCAAACAACCCTTGGAGTTGCAAATACCTCGTTGGAGTCTATTCATTAAGGGGTGCCTTGTTCCTGATCTAGATTGAATGGCTCCTCTCAGACTATTACCTTGGCTGCTAGATAGGACCTATTTCATCTGATGCTAAGATGTTTTAAAGGGGAGAGAAAGGTGATTATTACCGCGCTGGCAGGCTCAGAACAGGAGTCCCACAAGGGGAAAGGCCGGCTGGGATAAGGAGACCCACGGTTCTGGCCGGGGAGGCGAGGACGCTTTAGCACTAGAGCTGGGAGGGAGGACAGGTCACCAGGAGAGGTGGGAGGAGGAGGTAACTTTGAAGCTCCCTTCAGTGAGTCCTGCCTCAGACCAGACAACCAGGGGTAAAAGCATGTGTGAGGAAGTGAACTCGGGGTAAGAATCCTATTGCAAAGCAGACTGTCTATGGCTTCAACCCAGTGCAGAATTGTGTCAGTGAATGCAGAAGGCCTCCCTGTGTGCCCGAGAAGCTGGCCTGGCCCTTCTGGGGTCTTTGTCTTCCCTCCCTTGGGCGTGGGAGTCAGGAGGGATGATGGGACCCTTCCCCACGGTGACCCTGCACTTGTGAGATGCCGGCAGACACGGTTCTGAGTCTAACACAGGATATGCTCTCCAGTGTATGGGACTTGCAGGTGTGGGAAGAATTAGAAAGAGACGTGGGACTGGTGACAGGACAGAAAAGGAAGCCACACAAAAGGAAATGCGGACCAGAGTCTGGCTGTGGGGCTGGGAGACAGGGCATCTCCCTCCGGGGAGGGAGCAGGGTGGGCGGCTGAGGGGCTGAGCTCAGTGCTCAGGAATGTCTTCTGTCCTTGTGCCCGCACTGGCCATCAAGGTGCAGACAGGTCCCCTTGTCTCCAGGCCAACCAGGAATCATGTGAAACCTGACCCAGAAGAAACCAAGCAAAGCAAACCTGTCTCTCAACATGAAAGTGTCCACAGAGCAGGACCAGAGGAGATTCTTCCACCAAAAAATAGTCATCGGCTGTCAACGCCAGGGAAGCCAACGCGAGAAGGTGCACAAAATCTCAGCGTCTCACTTCTGCCTGCCCGAGTCCTCAGCTCCTCACCCGCACCTGGTGCACCGGGCCGTCAGGAGACGCGTGACCTCCAGAGGCTCCCTCAGTGACGTCCACCCTCGCACGGAGCAGGCGCCCGCTCAGAGGGCCCCCGAAGAGAGGTGGTGCCCTGGGAGGCTACCCATGGACACTGGCCTCCGACTCCACAGATCAGCGCGTGGGGGCCCCGCCCGAGCAGACGGCGAGCAGCCCAGGCTGACCCCCGAAAGACAAAGAGGCCGTAATATCTCGGGGCTGCCTACACTCTTAGCTCCCACTAATCACATCCTCATGGTCCCCGCCTGTACACATGAAAGAAAATGCCAGTAATTACTGGAAAATGTAACATAATGAATCCATGTAAAAACAAGGTTTTAATTATAGCATTTACACAGGTTACAAATTCCAACTCGCTTTTGTGGAAGAGACAGTCAGACCCGGCCTTCGTTCGTTTAAGCCACTTTAGGAGGGAAAAGAATCGCGTCTTTGATATTGGAGACACGCTCATCCGCGTGGGTGCCGGGGGAGGAAGCCGGCACTTTCAAGCAGGCCTCCCTGCTTGCGGGAGGAAGGGTCCTTCCCTCAGGTTCAGAGTATGGAGTCAGCATCGGCCGAGAGCACATCGGGCTGCGCGCTGGGCCATCTTCCTGGGTGACCCCGAGGGCCTTGGGTGCCCCGCTCAGCAGGACGCAGGGACAGTGCTGCAGAGACCGAAGGGAGGAGGAACCTCGTGTGTCCCTTCTGGGTGGCAGAGACACTGGCCCCCCTGTGTGCACTAGGGTAGCTGGGCCAGCACGGGCTCGCGGGGTCCCCGGGGGCCAGAGAAACACGAAGTCGGACAATCAAGGGGCTGCCCGTAGAAGGCAGAGATCTTTGTTTGATTATCCTGCATTTGTGTTGATAAGCAAAACTTCAGAGCACTCTAGAGTCCACTCGGTCGGACCTCAGAGCTTGAATTTACACCCCAAGCGAGAACAGGGGTCTCCCAGGAGAGCCAGCAGCCAGGCCGGCCACGCTCAGGGTCACAGGTGCGGGGCATTCGGTCCTGTGAAGCCGGGGGAGGACTAGCCAGTCGACTTGCAGCAAAGCCAAGCTCACCCAAAGGCGAAGGACCTTAAAAGTCCCCCGCAAAGAACCGGCACATTGAGCTGAGATGGTTGGTCACGCTGAAGCAAGAAAATATCCGAGCTGAGCTTCCTCATCAAAGGGCCCACGAGTGACAGCTCAGGACAGCTCTGACGTGCCACCAAGTCAGCCCACTGGTCTCCACGGGGTGCGGCCCACTGCCGCAGCCTTGACCTTTGCCCTAAGCCAAACTGGGGAGAGGGGGGTCCAAAAGCAGCTGCCATTCCACACCCGACCTCAGAGCCATTGACCTCCAAGCAAGTGTTCCACAGTGTTTGAAAAAAATTGATAATAAAACCCGCAATGTCTTTTGAGAGAGCTTATCAAGCAGCCAAAGACAGCAATCAGTTCTACTGCTGGAAGAAAAAATGTTGTGACTTAGAATAATTACAGCTCATTTTTGTATTGTTGCAGTTCAAATAGCAGAAGCAATACAACACACAATATAGCAAAAATACATAAAACAAGGGAAATACACTCACGAAGTGAAATCTGTGTCTTTACCCACAGCCAGGCGATATATAGAGAATACAACTAAACTTGCCCAGAAACCCGTATTAAAACAAATGGTGTGGTGTGGGGAGGCTGACTGAAAAGTACTGCGATCTCTGGCAGGTGTCTGCTTCTAGAATCTAGACTGCTTCCACCATGGGTCAAGGAAGAAACTGTCATTCTAGAGTCTTCCAAAGAGGAAGTCATCACAAATGATGAGATGCTTTTTAATAAAAAGAATGCATATTAGGAAATAAAGAGGAATCATAAAAATCCCCTTTTCAAAGAGAGCAAGTTTACTGTTTTTTTCCTTGATAATTTAAATGATGGTGTTACTTAAAAATGAAATTTTTATTTTTCTCATAAAAACGAGCATATAAAATTTGGTGAGTTTTTTCATGACCAGTGACTTCATGTTGCAGAAAATACATTCAAACACACAGTGCGCGTTATAGCAATGTTGCAGAGGATGCATTTAAACACGCACAGGCCGACTCGGGGTTAATCTGAATCTTCAAGTCAAGGGTTATTTAATGCCGAGAAAGTAGCTGAAAGAAAGCTTTGCTCTGAAAAGAGCATTGTGCAAAATCTCTCAGTTTCTCTTCTCCGATCGCAGAATCTAAAAATGATGTCAGTTTCCAAAGACCTATTTCTGCTTCTGGAACCAGAACTGAGAGAAATGTCTACAGCTGTCTAAGGACGTACCGTGAGGACGCCAAGTTCCTCCACCTCCAATGGGTGACCTGACGCATCCACCAGGATGGCTGGTGGGCACCTCAAACGGGCACGGCTGAGATCGTCCTCCGCACGCCCCTACAGACTGGCCACCTCTAGCCCTGCCGTCCGTCCCCGCCGTGGGAACACACTGTCCTAGTTACTCCAGTCCCCAGCCACATGCCCAACCCCCAACCATTCTTCCTGTCCCCTGGACCGTCCACCCACACCTGCCCTCTCGAGAAATCTTTTTACTCCACCCGCAGGACACCTTCAGTAGTGTTCACCCCCGTCCTGTGTCCTGTGTCCCGTGTCACCATGCACCGTCCCAGGTCGCTGCTGAGCTCCCACAGGACCTGTCTTGCCTGCCCTCAGTCCCTGGCCCTCGCACTCCCCACACCTTCATGATGCATCTGTGCCTGCTCCGCTCTGCACCCTCCCGTGCGTCCCGCCCTCACCTGCAGCTCTGTGCCCAGCCCGCCCCCGGGGACCGGCCCTTCCTCTCGTCCCTGCTAGGCCATTCTGCTTCCTCTGAACTCGGAGGCTGTGTCCCCTGGCCAGGATGCTCTTCTGCCAGTGGCCTTCAAGGACGCTCCCTCCACCTCAGCAGACACCTCATCAGACCTTCTCTGACACCCGCATCTAAAGTGACATCCATGTCCCCATGTACTGACGCTTCCCCCACCCTGTCACCCTCCAGCACCTTGACCTTGCTCTTATTTATGTCGGGCACAGCCTGTTCCCCCACAGTGGCCTTCACAGGCAGGGAACGGGGTCGGTTTTCTCCCCACAGTGTCCCCAGCACTCAGCATGAACCCGAGTGGAGACTGAGGACACAGGGAACCCACGGCACATTTGGAGGACATTTGGAGACAGCTCCCTGGGGGTGGAAGGGAAGAGTTGAGAGAGATGCGTGAGGACATCATCAATCAGCAGGACTGGTGGCCGGAGAGAGAAAGAGTAGACACAGCCCCTGCTCTGCAGTTGGCGGCCAAGTGGCCAGTGGCCCTATTCTTAGACACGTCGCCGGCTGCGGAGGACGTCAGACAGGAGGGTGCGGACGCCTGGGAGCTTTCTGGGAAGCGGTCACTGAAGCAGAAGCGGTGTCTGGAGGGCGAGCTCGCGGACACTGGACGTGCAGGGCGAGGCCTCGAAGGCACACCGGGCGGCCACACCGGTGCGCGAACCCACGGCCTCTCCTCTGGCTCAGAGGAGATCCAGCAGAGGCGGCCTCCACGTGGGCACGTGGGTGACAGCCGGACACGCGGCGGGTGGACACGGCACAGGTGCCTCCAGCGAAGCTGAAGCGGCCCCGCCCAGACGTCCAGGCCCGTGTCCCTGCCCGGCTCTCTGGTCCCCGGCGCCCGCGCACCGCTTCTCAGCGAAGGAACCAGCAGGCGGACAGGGTCTCTAACTGGGATGTTGGGAAGAGTCTCAGAAGCAAGAACGTTCCCAAGGAGCCTCATTCGCTTCTGGACCCGGGCGGAGAGAAGCCGCCGGTGGACACCCTGCAGAAACCAGACACTGCCAACCAGACGCGCTGCCGGCCGCGGCCCGGCTGTCCTTGCTGACCCCAAGGCGCAGACCCTTCCCACGAGAAGCCCCTGTGCTGTGGTCAAGGGCCACACGGCCTTTTTCTGCTACTGCTGTTCAGACTGCAGCGGGAAGGGACTTTCTTCAGGCTGTGCGTGAGTCTCCCGGCGCCCTGGGCCGAGGCGGTGCCTGCGGAGGGGGACCGCTGCTTGATTAAGGGGTGGTGACCCCTGCTGTGAGCCAGGCTCTCGGGAGCAGTGGGACAGCCTGGGAATCAGAATGTCCCTCTGTTCCCAGCCCCTCCACCAGGTCAGTGCCCAGATTCTCGGACCTCAGTGGCACCCACCCCTTCGTCACCCACCCGTCACCCCAGTCCTCAGCTCCACCCCTGCCGTCACCCTGGTCCCCAGCCCCACCCCGCAGTCACCCTGGTCCCCAGCCCCACCCCGCAGTCACCCTGGTCCCCAGCCCCACCCCGCAGTCACCCCAATCCCCAGCCCCACCCCTGACGTCACCCCGGTCCTCAGCCCCCGCAGGTCCCCTGAACAGAGTGGCCCCTCTGTACTTATCGTCTTTAATTAACCCCTGTTGGTCAGTGGGCAAACACCTCAGAATTTACTCAAATCCCACATAATAAGGCAGCTACAAAGAAAAATGAGAATCCCTTACAGACCCCACGTGCATCCAAACATTCAGTGGCTTCACAAGCCCCCAGAAGCTGCTCTGAGGAGCAGCTCACCCGGAACATCCCAGGAAAACAGGAGGGAAGAGAAGCGGATGGGAGTGAAGATCTGTTCCTGCTTTTCACACCGGCCCTTCTGGATCTGCACTCGCAGCCCCTGGGACGGACATGCAGAAAATGCCATTTATTGTTCAAGCCTGCGGCGTTTTGTTGTGAGAGTCCAGGCAGAAAAGCCAGATCCTCGGGTTCAGATCAGCCCCACAGCCACCGACTTGTCCTCGCCCACTGCGCTCTCCCTTCTGAATGGGTCTGTCTCGGCCACGGTGTCCTCCCGGCCAGTGTCCCCTGTGTGCTGCATACAGAGCATGGGTGGACGCTGGTCAGCCCCTTCCGTGCTCCGCGACAGCCGGAGGACCCCGAGGCGCGGCCCCAGCCTCTTCTGTGCTCTGCAACAGCCACCCACATTTAACACAGTCCTTGGGATTTCTGGGATGAGATGGAACAGATAAGGAGAGACAGGTAGGAGGCGATAGCTAGATGGACATATAGATCGATGACAGATAAATAGAAATAAACAATAGATACATAGGCAAATAGATGATAGACAGATAGACGATAGGTAACAGAGAGATAACAGATGATAGCTAGTGATAGATGGATGAATTGATGGAGACAGACACAAGTAATACACCAGATATTTTGTATCATTTATAAAGGAATATCACATGCGATGCTTCATTTCAGTCTCCTCCAAGCCTCTGTTCTGATGAAGAAAGGGAAGGTGACTCGTTGGTACCCATAGGAAGAAGCATGGGTCAGACGCCTGCGCCCACTTCTGTGCCCGCATCTGCACGCTTGTCTCCGAGGCACAGGTGAGCTGTGGTGAGAAAAGTGGACACCTGGCTGGGGACAGCAGGACCCTCTGGCCTTGCCCCCTGGAGGCACAGGCTCTGCGAGCCCCTCCAGGCACTCCCATCAGGGACTCAGCTCCAAACGTGTTCCACAGTCACGTCTGTCCCAGATCGCCCTGGTGCTGAGACCAGGCTGGGGGTGCGGCGTCCCGGTGCTGGCCTGTCCACTTGGCCCAGCAACAGCGTGTGTCCCAGGGGAATCCACCAGGGGCGCCCCTGCGGGGCCTCAGCGAGAGTCAGCCAATCTGACTTTTCCCTCGGTGCTGCATCCCTGCTTGTTTTGTATCTCACCAGTGCTTAGAAGCTATTCGCACACATGTAGAGACTGTCTCTGAAGTGTGTTCAAGGGCTGTGTCACGTCCCCCGGACGCTGAGCCCTGATCTCATGCTGTCCGTACCCCAGGCCACAGGTGGGAACGCTCGTGGCTGGTGGGGTAGCTGCTCACCTGGCCCCCGGCTGGGGGACGCCTGCGTCGTCAGATGACCGCGGCAGGTCAGAGACCGGCCCTGTTCAGTGAGCTTCAAAGCTGCCATCCAGCCCCTTAGAAGGCCCTTATCTGCTGGGCTGACCGGCGAGCACCGGCACAGGAGGCCCCGGGAGGCAGTGCTGACCAAGGCTCCATCACTGCAGGATTTTCGTGGCTGCTATTTCTGTCCTGCGCTTGTTTGACATGGGTGATGGGTGAGCCATATAAAAATAGACCCTCTATTTTTGGAATAGATTTGAGTCTTGGATGGTGAGAGAGTTAAATCAATCATTCCTAGATGCTTTGCATAATCAGGAGTAGACAAAGAAAGAGTAATTGTCCTTTTAAAATGAAACAGTATGCCTGGTTATTCCTAGAGCGTTACTGAAGGTGGCAATTCTGGAGGAGATGGGGAAATGTGCCTTAAAAAGATTAACGACTATGCAGAGATAAGCAATTATCAGGCAAAAATCTAAGTTAAATCTCCATCCTAGAAAGGTCAGCTGGATGTTGAAACTCACCACACCCCTTTTTATTTTGGAAGCTCCTTTTGTCCTCAGAGAATTTGCCCCAACAGTGAATTGAGCTTTAGGTTTTAAAACTTGAAAGAACTAAACCTTGGGCGAGCCCGGGTGGCCTAGTGGTCTGGGACACGTAGGAGCAGTCCCACATCCATCCCGAGATCCTGGGTTCGAGACCCGGGACTGCAGGGAGATGGGCCGGGCGGGGGGACCACCAGTGTGAACAACTAAATAAAAATAAACAGAGCTCTCCTCCTCCTGTCGTCCTGCCTGCCTGCCTGCCTGCCTGCTCGCCCTCATTCCTGCTGCACCTTTCCTTTCAGAAAAAAAGGAACTGAGTTTCTTAGTACCAGTTAGTACCAAAGCACCGGCAGGCAGGTGCTGACTGACAGAAGACCTTCCCCTATAAAACAAGACCCTAAAGGATCGTGACTGTCAGGGTTAGGGCTGCGGCAGGTAAACGCACATCACACACCACCCACCGACGTCAGCAGATGTCCACCAGGCTGGGACCGGAGGGAAAGGCGGCTCTTACTGATTCGCTCTCCAGAAAAAATGCAAGTCGCGAACCAGCCTGATATAGTTCAAAGTACCTGATAAAACCGAAAGTCCAGTCTTTATATTCCTGAGATCATGCTCTTAATTCTGTTCCAAGGAAAATTAGCACAATGTAAAACAAGAGTATGAAACCCACAGAGAAAGAGGACACTGTTTAAAAACACTCAGAAGAAAGAAAGAAAAAGGTCTGCAAAGACTCCAGAGAGAACAGTCAGAGAAGGTTTTTAAGAGAACTCTTCGCTGACGTACAAAATCATAACAGGCTTGAAGGTATCTCTGGAAAAGAAAGCTATTACAATGGGCCAGAGTGTGGAAAAAAGAAATAAGAAAAGTTTCTAAAATTGAAAGCCGCAGTAAATAAAATGGGAAGTTCAGTGGCTTGTTAACCATTGAGCCAGAGAAACTGGAGTTGGAGTGAGAGAGAAGGGTGCTCAGGAGGAGCCACTCAGAACGCGCGGCCTAGAAACAGCGGGAGGGACGCACCACCCAGGAGCCCGACACCGTGGAGGACACGGGAAGAGGCTGCCGTGCACGTGCTCCTGCGTTTCCAACAGGACGGGAGAAAGGACCTGGGCTGAGGTAACACTGAGCACTATTTCAAGATAATAACTGATAATTTCACTCACCAAGGAAAAGACAAGAGGTTCTCCAAATCTGTAGGCAGAAACACAAAAATAAACCCGTCATGAACATGTCCTGGTCAACCATAAAATCTGAGACAAAGAGAAAATTAAAGAAACACAGCAACAGTGGAAAAATAGCTCACCTTCAAGATCCCCAAGCGGTCAGCTAGCTCCTCCACAGCAACCACAGAAGGAGGATGACAGTGAAATGACGTCTTCAGTGTGCTCACTTCAGCAAATGTCACGCAGGATCTGCAGGGAGATGTCTTTCAAGAACGGGGTGCCCAGCGTCAGATGACTGGATCAAGAAGACATGGTCCATATACACAGTGGACACTACACAGCCCTGAGCAGAGAGGAAACCCTGTCCTGTGAATCAACAAGGAGGGATCTAGAGGGGACGATGCTCCATGAAACAAGTCAGAAGAAGAAAGACAGAGACCAGATGACCTCACTTTCAGGTGGGACATGAACAGATAACACGAAGGAGCAGATGAAACAAAACCAGCCCTTGGACACTTGTAACAGAACTGAGGTGACCCATAGGGAATGGGACGGGGTAAATGGTGGCGAGGCCCCTGGACAGTGGGGACGAATCCTTGGTGATGTGGTGGAGGGCAGGGCGTGTGGCCATGTATTCTAGGAATAGAAAAACTGCACCTGTGGGGAACTATACATATTAGTTTATTTTAATATATCAAAGTTATTGCAATAAAATATTTTTTCAAAGAACCGGGTGGAGTAAAGAGAGTTTTAGACAAGCAAGACTAAGTTGGCCGACAGCTGGTGCTCATAAAAGAATGTAACTGAGCAGAAAAGTGACTATTGAGAAAATGGCAAGCATGTAAAACTAGTAATAATAGCCTTTGAGTCAGGTCACAGGCTGGACAGAAGACACAAGTGAAGAGTAACATGAGTCTAAAGAGGCAGAGGGCATGGCTGTGTTCAGAGGCACCAGTTTTGCATGGCCCGCAAGTCTTCGAGCACCAGCGACCCTCCCAGGACATTTCCTGTGTGTCTTCCTCACTGACTGCACCTGCACCTGCACAGCGTCCACCCAGGGCGTCCAGTCTGCTGGACGCCCCCGCATGCCACCGTGGTCTGCTTTTCTGGCCCTCAAGGGTGAGTCCGCACAGCAGACCTAAGTCCTGCAGACCCGGGGGCACGCGGCCCTGCAGGTCTGTCGCGCTCACCTGGGGGCTGGCCCTGAACGCTGTGCCGTCCTCCCGGCAGACAGAGGCGCTGCAGGTGGGCCGCCAGCCTGCCCTGCGCTCTGAGCTGAAGGCTGTTGGGTGGAGATGCTCACCTCTCCCACCGGGCGGGTGGGCAGGTGGGCGAGGAGCAGGCACAGCGCAGGGCAGCGGCAGCAGAAGCGTGTCCTTCATGCCCTGAAGCAACAACACCAGGACCCCGAGAGCATCGGAGGCCGCCCCTGGCTGAGTTGAAGCAGAAGCAAGATGCCAGTACCTCCACCCTTCCAAAACCAAAGTCCCTGTTCAGGGGCGAAAAGCCATCCCACGAATGTCTGAAATACAGGGGAAGTGACATCATTCCTCAGCACTGGCCTGGCCCGGGCAGGGGACGCCAGAGCATTTCAAGATGATCTGAAATCTGTGCCCGGCCCCTCCCGCCCCGGGAGAAATAGCTCTCCGGGGCTGGGCTGCATTTGAGGCGTGCGCGGAATATTTCAGTGTGTTTCCCCAGCACATGGGTGACAGTCCCGGCAGCCACCAGGCCTCTCCCACCAGCTCCCTAAACAGGCTTCTCTCGGAAGAGGACGTGAGTGTCTCCGGTCGGACAGGGCCAGACCCCACACAGGCCGGACCCCACACAGGCCGGACCCCACACAGGCAGGCCCGGGCGGCGCGGGAGCACTGCGTGCACTGGCGGGAAAGCTGACCCCGCACCTCAGGCAGGAGCTGTGGGCTCCCCAGGCCCCAGGAGGCCCCGCCTGACAGCTGGCCATGTGGGCGGAGCAGCCCCCTGCCTGCCTCGCCCAGAACCGCCCACCTTAAAGGCCCAAGGCCCTTCTGCTGTTTCTGGTGCGGCTCTCAGAGTCGCACTTCGCAGACAATGCTTCTGCTTCTCCACAAACACAAGCCAAAGGGGGAAGTCGGGGCGTCGGCCTCACTGGAGAGGTCACCTGGACAGCGGACACAGGACCTATGTCTGTGGTCTGAGGAAGCCTGACAGATGGCCAGCGCACTGAGAGGACGGCAGCAGCCCACTCTCTTCATCGCCCTCCTGCCCCTGCCCTGCTCTGCAGGGGCCCCAGAACATTCTCGCACAAGTGCATCGCTTTGGTATCAGACCCTGTGAATGCCAGGCTTTCAGGCCACTGTCCACTCCTGTGTCACCATGTCCTCCTCCTCTGTATCGTCCCTCCTGCCCCTTCTTCCTTGCTCCCAGCCGAGCTTTCCAGTATTTCTCTGCCTACAACTTGCCTCGCACTCCTCTGGGGTTCCCATACGTTCCAAGCCTCCCTGCAGCCTCACCCTGGCCTGCTGCCAGGGCGTCCCCCCTGCCAGGGACAGCGGTGCCCTGGATCACGACCGCCCTGGGCCCTGACCGCTCCAGCACAGAGGCCTCGGCGGTGGAATCTGAATGTGCCCACGAGTGAACAGGCAGGGACAGCTTCCACAGCTTCCACAGGCCCCCGTCTTCACTGACTTACCTGTACAGCAGAGTTATCGGAGGAATCACTCACCAAGGTTTTCAGGAGCGCAGGGCCCGTGTGCAGTTGAAGAAATTTGCGAGCAATTGAACAAGCGAAACCAAGCGCGCACATGGCCCCCGCTCCGCCAAGCCTGCGCTGCTGGAAGCTGTTCTAACGACACCAGCAGACGCACTGGAACTAACCGAATGCTCAGCTCAGAGGGACCGAAGGGCAAAATCATCTACACGCAGCTGACAGAATATTAAACAGCATAAAGAGGATTTTGTTACAGAACAAGAGAGTGATTTCCTTTCTATCTCAAAAGAGGGAAGCTGGTCCTAAGTTATGTGTTCGATGATCATTTTCATGAGTTTTTAAATACTGACACGCAGGAAAAATAACCATCAAAACACAGGGAAACAAAGTACTGACAGTGAGTGCCCTGTAGCATTTTGTTACCTTCTTTTCAGTGGGTGTTTTTCTGTGTGGTCTAAAGGCCATGGCTTGTTTCAGGGACCAGCATGGAGGGAAAACTAAAATGTCAATGAAGCTGTAAGGCCGTGAACTTGGGCCTTCTCCTCACGACTGTCTCTGAGCAGCACGGAGGGATCAGGCTCCGCAGCTATTTCTGGCCGGCAGCGCGGGGCTGTCGTCTGCGGGAGGCGGCCGTGAGCTCGGGCGTGGGACCCAGGTGTCCCCGGCTCTCCCGCGCGCAGAGGCCGCCGCGCAGGAAGCCCAGCCCAGCTCCGAGGACGTCCCTGGCTCGGTCTAGGTTTCAGGAGTGGCCAGGCCCTCTGACAGCTGCATCCACAGCCTCTTGCGAGAGAGCTTACCCTCGACATTCAGGGCGGAGAGCACTTTAATTCTCTACATGAGATGCCTTTTGTTCCAGCATATGGCTCTCCTTTGTTATTTGTTGTGAAAAATGCTGCACCTTAATGATAAATTAAACTTTATCCCAGGGAAGTGCTATAGGAAAAAGCAGCAGATCATCGGGGCCTGTCTGTGACAAACAGAGTTTGGAATATTTTTCACCTACATTTAGAGACAAAGTTCAAAACTGATGTCCGTTCATACTGAAACAGTAACTGTCCAAGCCAGAGGCCATCAAGAGCCCCCGGAGGGAGGCTGTGCCAGCTCCCAGGGGAGCCGAGTGCCCACACAGTCAGCGCCCAGGCCCACACTCTGGGCCAGACACCAACTCTCTGAGCCCGAGATTAGTGACCCTGCTTCACTGACAAGAGAGCTGAGCTCCGAGGGAGTCCAAGTTCACTCCAGCTAATGCCGCTCCAACTCCAAACCCTGTGCAGGCTCACGAGGGAGAAAGAGTTCGTGAGAAACACACATGAAAAATCACAATCACTCCAGGCTCCTTCAGCCCACAAGCCCGGTCTTGTCCATTCGCCAGGTGCCAGGCATTTGGGAAAACCTCTCTAAACCTCATTAGACTGCAGAGGGCATTCCTGGCTGTGAGGCAGTGTCCCCTGCACACAGCAGACCCCTGGGAGGGACCCGGGACGCCGTCACCTGGCTGCCCTGTGGAGTCAGGGGCAGGTGACCGCCCATTTGGGGGCCTGAGAGACGCGAGTCCGCCAGGGCGCACCTAGTACTGCGTGTTCGCTGTTTTCCACTAGAGCACATGCACAGGGCTCCTGCACCGTCTTCAAAAGCAGACGTGACTGTGTGTGTGTGAGGTTGGTGAAGCCTCGGGAACAGGAAGCCCGTTGCCTCCCACCATGATGCGGCCGCCACACACGTGTGAGCGCGGGGACGGTTCCTGCGAAGGTCGGTCGCCATAGCCCTGGGCCGCGGCAGACGCCGGGGCTCTCTCAGGGCTGCCCGCTGCATCCCCACGCCTGTGTCACACGCAGCGGCCTCCTGCCCGGCCATCCTGCCTCCTCTGGCCCGTCCGCTTCCTCTAGCCGGCACCTGCCGGCTTCCTGCGTGTCCGTGTCTGCCTCTCCTGGCAGGGGCCACTGGGCGCCGGCTTTTCAGACGCCTCCCTCACCGAGCGGCAGGCCTCTGAGCCTCCTCCACGGCTCCACGTGACCCGAATCATCGCGTGTGACACAGATGTGTCTCAGTGATCTCTCTGTATATCGAAGGACGTCTTCATTCACCGTCATTTGACGCTGGTGAATGAATCTGCTGTAGATATCTGTGTGCAGGGCTCCGCATGGGTTCGAGGCATCTGGGCGAACCCTCGGCGAGGTGCGACGCTGCAGCAAAGGTGGGTGCAGGGCAGCTGGCGTCGGTCAAGCCCGTGGCCCGTACCCCGGAGTGAGTCCTCATGTCGCCTCTGCACTCGTGCATGAGAAGCATCCACACGGCTGCAGCGACAGAAGCAGACACACATGAACGCATGTTACTCGTCGGGGAAACTGAGTCTGAGGCAAGGCTCGGGGATCCCAGTACTTACTGCTCAAGGGTCTCTTCTAGGGGGTCCCTGAGTCATTTGCCCACTTTTTCTATAAACGGAAAACTGCTCTATAGAAATGAAACCTGTTCACTTGAAAAAGAGGGACTTGGAATTAATATTCCAAGATATTCAGATTCCCTCTCCTTTTTACACAACTCTCTTAGATTCTGCCCTCCCTGTTCTCAGTGGTTCCCGAACCCTAACCTGCCAGCACCCGCGGTCAAGCGAGACCACGACGGCTTCTTGCTTTGACCGGACTGAGTGGAGAAGCGTCCTTGTCTGCAGGAGTGTCCCCTGCCCTGTCTCCTGCAAGCAGATGTCACCTCTGAGCAGGCAGTGATGCCCCTTCTGAGGATGCAGATCCTGTGGCGAAGACTCTGCTCTGCCCCTTACACCACCCGTCAGGATGCCGTCATGACCCCATTTCGCCGACAGGAAAACTGAGTTAAAGAGAGGAAGGTCAGATCGCCACTAAAGGGTCATTCCCGACACAAGTGCACTCTGAGCACAAGACCTAGACGATGTCCCAGTTTCAGAGCAGTTCTCCTCCTTTCTTCCTTTCCCAGGGAAGAGGCCCCCACAAAGAAACACCGCGGAAAAGCCCAGCATCCCCCGGGGTCTTCATAAAGCCACGGGACTGGGGCGCAACCCCCCACTTCTCACTCATGGAAAAGCCCAGAAATGTGAGTTCAAACATCCGCAGCCCCAGAGGTGCCAGGGGCGCAGGCACCCCAATGTCCTTGACACCCAACTCCTGATTCTCGCAGGGGTTCTGGGCACTGGAGACCTGACTCAGCGAAGCGGTGTTACCTCCTGCAGCCCCACCATCGCCAGCCCGCCAGCTGACCATCCTGGGCACGTTCCAGGCTCCACACTGAGATGTAAGACCCCACTTCCCTTTGCAGCAACCACTTCTCCTGACATCAGAGAAACATGGGAAGGATTTGGAGAAACGCGTTAGAGCTTTCGATTTCCACTGAATATTAACACGATCTATTAGGTCACATTAGAGCCAATTGTGCAGAAGACGAAAACTCATTCAACAACATTGTTTAATGGCATTTTGATGTGCGATGTGCGAGATGCGGTGATGAATGCCAGAGCAGAGCAATAAAGCAGGGGGAGGCAAGCAGCCGCTGGTGTTTACTCCCCCGGCTTAAATGAGCTCCGAGCTCACGAATGATTTCCCTTGACTCTGGAATCCAACCGGAGTCTGGAATGACTACCGCTGTTTTCGGCTTGGGTGATTTCATCAACAAATCTTCGATCGTGTAATTTGCATGCACCGAGCTGACTCGGGCAGCCCAGTCAGATTTATGCCCGCCGCTGCCCTGTGTGGGGGTCCACCGGCGTCTGTTTCCGGCCTCGTCGCAGCAGGAGACACCGGCCATGGCCAGGACAGGCAAAGCCCACATTCCAGCTCAGAGAAGCCAGCAATCGAGGTAGGAGGCAATTCAAAGGGGAGGAGGTTTTGTGTGAGTTTTTTAAAGGAATCCAGAAGTCAGTCACTCACTTATTTACAAAGAATTATGTGCACTTGAGGTCTATCAAGCTATCATGTATAGTGTTGAGCTCAAGGAAAAGGACAGAGAAAGAGACAGAGACAGAGACAGAGACAGACAGAGACAGAGCAAGAGAGAGACAGAGAGACAGAGAGAGATTTTTACTAACAGCGGTGAAACTGCCCAGGCACCGCTGGAGCCGTTCCTCCGGCTGCCTGCAGGCGTTCTGCCTCCATCCTTCCATCATCTCCAAACATCCCCTCCTCCATGTGTCTCATGGCAGGTCACACAGGTTCCCTGGGTTTCCGGCCTCAGAGAAGGGAAGCGTTGGGCCCAGGAGGACACAGTTTCAGGCTTCCAGATGGAAACAAAGCCAGGGCGTCAGCTTGACCTGGACAGTCCGGGCAGGAGTTTTTGGTTTTCCCCCAGAAGGCCAGCAGCCCGACACTGTGACTCTTCTCCAAGCTCCCGGCAGCAGAGGGCAGGTGCGGGTGGAGATGCAGACGGCAGGTGCTGTCCCGGGGTCCCAGCAGGAGGCGCACAGGCAGGGCGGGCACACTCTCTGGCGCGGGCCTGGGAGACAGGGCTTTGGGCAGTGTGGCCGGACGCTCGGCCCCATTCCAGCAGGAGCAGGAGGCCCCACCTGCCGGACGCCCCGTTCTGGAGAGGGACCGACCTGAAGAAGCAGGTGACACCGTGATGGGCTGTGACGGCACAGTCGCCCCCACGCGGTCAAACTGCAGCCAGCGGAGCTCGCGGGTCCGCGCCTGGGGCGCACGTGGACGGGACCAGGGGGCCACGCTGCGGCAGATGCCCCCTCCGACTGCAGTTTGCCAGGACAGCACCCTGAAGCGTCTGCCTCAACTTGGTTGACTGGGGCTCCAAAGTAAACCTTTGCTGAAATATAGAAAAAGAAAGTTGTGTTTCCTGCAACATCTGAGTTCTGGACTAAGATCGTAACTGATGGACAAACTCTATGGCCTCAAAAGCTTCAGTCATCTGTCCTCTCTCCAGCCCTACGTTTAAAAAGTGGCATCACAGGATAGGCTGGTGCCTCAGGTCCACTGAGAAATTCATCCGACTGTATCAAAAGCGACTGATAAACATGAAATGCACACACGGGCATCCGCGCGCACAGCCCCACGCACGGGCACGCACATGGCTCACACACGACATCCACACAGCACGCCGGAGATGCACACGCACTAGACATCTCAGCATAGGTACTGGTGTTCAGACAGCCGATGCACATCAGCTGTGCTCCGTAGCACCAAGATCTCTGAAAATGAATGAACATTTTCTCTTTTGTGTCGTATTTCACAACAGGGTCACAAACACTTGTCACCTTGGTCTATAAAAAATCTAGAGATCAGCCAAAACGACTGTATCACTTCCATCTGGTGGGTAAAATCACTCTACAATTGTCTGCCCTTCCAAGGTCAACCTCGCGTGAAAGGGAATGAGAACTTGGAGGGAAAGCGAGAGCTGGCGTTTTCCCTGACACAGGAGTAAATCCCTTTGCCTCCCCGCAGCAGAAGGGTCTGCAGTGATTCTAGAAAGAAGTATGTTGCAGAGCTGTCTTCTCAGAACTTCCTCCTCAGAGCCATGTGCCTACCTGACACATCGCTGGACTCACAAATCGCGCATGTCTGTGTCGCCCACAGGACTGCGTGTTCTGTGAGGAAGGGATCCCGACCTTACCCGACCGTCTGCAGGGCTCAAGCCACGGCCCCCGCAGGAGCAGCGTGAGCGCATGTTCCGCTGCGGGGAGGCGTGTTCTTAGGCAGCGGACAGCAGGTGCGTCTGTCGGAGACCCGGACGGAGGCTCCTGAGTTGACACATGGGACCGATAAAGCAGCGAATGGATGAGTAGAAGGTCTTCACAGTCCCCCAGAGAAAGCTGAACTGCAGTGGCATATGAAAGAGCGACCTGTGCTATATTCAGCAGATACAGGGTCCTTCCTTGTCCCACGTGGAGCAGGCTTGGTCTGCTCAGAGTAACTTAGATTCTTAAACAAACACTGCTGGCGCTGTTTGGTGGCACTTCCGCAGGGACAGTCTTCCAGATCAGAGTGTCTACTCATGGAATTGCTATAAAAATCCGAAGGGATATGGTTTTAAGCAGAATTCTCCAGGTGGGAGAGGTAGCAGTGACCCCAGGGTTGGTTGAGCCTGTGGCTAAACTGAAGAGCTGCGGTGTGGTCTTCCCATGACCACGCGTTTCACAGCTGGAAAATCTTAAATCTCCCGATGGAACCCTCTGGGAAGGTCAGTCCAGCAGAAGTGTGTCTGCTGACGTGTGGTTTGAGATCGCACTGTCCGGTCAGTCTCCGCGTGCCGTCGGAGCTGGAGGCACCCAGGCCCCGGTGGACGTGGATGGATGGCAAGGAGGACTCCATAAGTGACTGTATCTGTTATCGGCGGCCCCTATGTCCTGTCCACTCCCGTGGGGCTGAAATGGCAGAAACAGCAGAGACGAAACAAGGAGCAACACTGTCAGGACGTGGACCAGGAGCTGTCCGGCCCCTGCCACCTGCCGCCCTCCTCCCCCGCAGCTGCCCGGGGCCTCACCGTGTGGCCGACTCTGTGTGGCGCGTGACTGCACCAGACTCCGCGCTGGTGGGGTTGTCTTCATCTCACCCAGGCCCCCAGCCCCTCAGGGCGACTTTGAGTGACATTAGAAATGTTGGTCACTTCGCTTTCCAGCTCCTCTTTCCAGAAACTATTCTGAGACCTCATCTGCCATGAACACAGTGTTACGTCTCTGGAAGAAATGGCCAGAGTGCTTTCTGCCTGCATGATGCCTCACGTCCAGAATGTTCCGTCCACAGGCGAGCAAAGGCTGCGCGCCCAGCCAGCCCTCCTCCGCCTCCTCACAACCCCGCGGGCGGCGGGAGAAAGGCGCTGGCTCCGGCAGCACGTCACCCGCTCTGTCAGGACTTCCGCTAAGCTTGCAAGTTTAGCATGAGGGGTTCAGGGCGTAGGGTCGGGACGGCCGACTCGGACTGCAGCCCGAAGCCCTGCTCACAGACCGGGCAGGGGCAGCGCTGGACGCGGGCCAGCCTGCTGACCACGGCCCGGAAGGCAGTGTCCCCACACCCTCAGTGGCGTTTTCTAAGTATCTTTAGCCCACAAAACGTTGATTCATAACTCCCACCCGATCAACAAAGAGCCGCCTGTAAATGAACCTGCTCTCTGCTGTGCTCTGAAACAGGCCACCTGGCCACCAGCATTGTCTCTGGATGACGGGCGATCACGTCTGTGCTGGGTGGGGGAGCGCTGCACGGGTCTCGTATTTCTCTTCTGGAAAAGACAGTCCGGTTTAGACTTGGTTTCTGTCACTGGAGGAGGCGTTTTCGTCTCTTCCAGGTATGGGGTCACGGACTGATAGCCTAGGACAGTCCTCCAGCCATTTATGAATGGCCATCCTAGACCCCCCCC